>CM034236.1:51946689-52116271 GCA_019916065.1 Vitellaria paradoxa | reverse complement strand
ACGAATGAATATTTGAGATAAGATCGGAATACATGTCATAAACCAATCAAAATCGTCAATTTAAATAAGAAATCTTAGGGTTGATACAAATCTCACATTTTTCTTGTCTAATATGAAAATCATGATAAATCAGGAGGAATCTTAACTTGTTTTCATCTTTAAAATTGGCATAATATTCCTATAAATGGGGGAAGAAACCACAATCACCACTTTCACTCTATCATTACTCTACTAAATATATTCAAACTTTTACTAACTTGATTGTCAGAGGATTTTTCACAAGTACTACATCGGTGTTTTAGGCGAACATATTTTTTCTATTTTTATCGGACCAATCATTAAAGAATTCGTATTCAGAACCACAAAATTTCGCTATCATCATCTTGTTTTTTTTATTTGGTTGATAGTTGAGTAAGATTCTATATCAAAAATAGTAGTGTGGGAACACATGCAAGGCACGTGCCTGTCAAATAATATACTATTTATGAGATAATTTTTTTTTTTTGGGTGATTACTCTTTATGAGATAATGTTTCTTACTTAAATATGCTTTTAATTTTGAAGTCAGGGAAGACCTTTAAATGAAAACTCTACTTCCACCTTTAAAAAAAAAAAAATAAATTATAAGGATGTGAAGCAACTTTGAAGGAATACTGCTAATTTCTTTTTATCTTTTAATTCATTTTTTAAATTTCATATCAATGGACTTCCAGTAAAATTATAGCTAACCACATCATTGGCCATTCATATACAAAAAATAATAATAATAACAAATAAATAAAATAAAATTTGTCATTATATATGTATGTATATGCATTATGCGCCAATACTATATCTCATAAGAAATCAACGTCGGACAACTCATTTTCAATATGGTTTTTTCATTGCAAATATATTAATTTTGAAATTAATTTTCATTCAACTTATTTATAATTTTGAACAAGTAAACACACAAAATTAACGTTTTCATAGATTATTCCATGATCTTACGTATATGAATTGTGGACCCCACTTTAATCTTGATGTCAATTTATACTTTAATTAACGCGATTGGCATTAGCTCTCGGCTAATATAAATTACTTCCAGTCTTTTGACTCTTAAGACTATGTTTGGCGTAAAGGAATTGCGAGGGAATGAACTGGAATAAAATATACTCATTTTCACGACTCGTTTCCATTTTTGTATGTTTATAAAAAAAAAAATGAGAATATTTACTTTCATAGAATACTCATTCCAATAAAATAAAGTGCAAGAATTATCATTTTATAGCTTATGATATATAATGTCAACTTAAAATTGAGAGCTGAATATATATATGTAATTATGTAAAAAAAATTATTTCAACTCTTTAGTATTATTGTAAAAGAAAAATCATAACAAAATAATGGATTTACATATGTATGATATGATTGCCAGATTAATAAAACATAATTTCAAATGTATTCAAATTAAATGTGTGTTTGGAGCGAGAATTTGGCGAGGAAAAAGAAAAAGAAGAGTTAGAGGTAGAGAAAAAAAAAAGGAAAAAAATATAAGATCTTAAATATATCTTTGTCAAAAGGAAATAAAAAATATGATAAAAAAATACATGAATCAACATATTATTTTTTAATTTAATTATTTTTAATTTCTTAAATTTCATTTTTTTTAACAATTCAAATAAGAGAGAGAATTTTGAATCACAGTCACTTTATTTTTTCTTGCACAAATTCGTAATCCAAATAGAGATTAAAGAAATTCTTATTTATTCAATGGAAATAAATATAAATGTTTGCGGGACCAAAAGTTTGTTACTCTACAATTTTTTTTTACTCCACAATTTTTTCTTTTCTTGACGAGATTTTTTCTCATATTTTTATTTGTTTTTATTATTTTATTTTTAAATACCAGCCTAGTTACAAAACTTTCTTCCATGATAAGAGATAATAAAAACAGAGAAAGAGGAGGATATTTGATTTACAAATACTTTATTAAAAACGAAGTTCGTTCAGAATTTTTAATCTTTCATACATGCAAACAACTATATTACTATTAAAAGTATGAAAGTATAAAACTTTTTTTTAGACAATGATATCCTCTATTAAATAAATTCAGTTATATCTCAAAACTCTCCATCTCCTTATTTAAAAATTTCTCATCTTCCCACGTAAACTTTTTTGTACAACATTTTTGTTGAGTTATTCTCAATGTTTTAAAATATTTTTTTAACTTTTTTTGAGTTTATTTTCAATCTTCCAATTTTACTTCTGAATTAAAACTTTAACACAAGGTTTTGAATACTTGATAATAATAGAATTTGAGTAATTAAAAAATACATCCACTTTTTTTTTTATTACACTATTTCATTAAATGATTCAATCTTAATGATATCTTATTATTATTTTCCTTATTTTTAAGAACAAAATACTAAGATAAAGAAAAAGTTCTAATTTTTTTCTTTTTTACTTTTTAAAGAAATAAGAATTTTACAAAAACTTTTCAAAGGTATACAAATTTTAATGATTATAATTTGAAACTAGTACATTTTAATTACTGATTTCCGCTAAAAAAATTTATAACCTATGTTCAATTCTTTATATATGGTATTCTTACTAAATTTGCATATTATTAATCTAATAAACATTTTTTCTTGTGAATGTGTGTTGTATTCATTAACTTTTAGATTTAAAAAAAAATTTGAATTTAGGAAAATAGTGTTTCAAATTTAACAAGAATAAATAAAAATAATAAATTTTATAAATTAAGAAATGCCACTAGCATATTGTCCTTAATAGTATTATGTTTTGTTAAAAAAAATCCAACTTTTTTTTTCTCCATAAGTAAAACAATTACCTAATTTATTTTTTTATTTTTTATTATTACTGTACAAATTTGTATATGACACTTGAATTTAATATGTTTTTACAAATATCAATTTGTTAAAAAGTTAGCAATTATAAGTTATTTATGTTCATGTTTCAAATTAAACATTTTCATTAAAGATATTAAAATTAAATGAGGTGTACGCATACTTGCATGTGTTTGCACATGCTTCCTTTACTAGTGTGTGTGTGTGTGTGTATATATATATATATGTTTGGATTAAACAATCACTCAAACATAAATAATTTATATTTCTCAAGAGAAACGTACATTAATATTATATACCCTGATGATTTTGATGAGGGTGTGAATTAGGTAGAAGATTTCCATCGCAATCATATAAAATTTCTAAGCTGTTCCGATTTAGATTCGACTTGTGTTTTGATGTGTGATCTCGTAGATGTTTTGACAGGTAGGGCAGCCTTCGTATCATTGAGAGCTATACTTTCAAGAATGAAAGAGCTAAAATCGAACTCAGAGTCTAGAAAGAGAGAGCTCAATCAAGTTTGCCTAGCCAATCTTCTTTCGAAAAGTTCATCAATTGATTGAGTTCCTTTTCACTTGACAGTTTTAAATGAAATAATTTGATTGAGCTTCTCTTCACTTGCACACAGTTTTTGTTAGAGATATATTAAAATTAAATGATGTGTACATACTTACACGTGCTTATTTTACTAGTAACTATAAATATACAATAGATATTAAAACTAAAATTGACTGTGCACCATTGGTTGCATGCTTGACTTGTTCTTTAATCTGTTTGATGTGTCCATGAAAAGGCCTAGCATAGGTGTTGGTAAAGATATGCTAGGCATCACGGGAGGTTTGTGATTGAGAGATAAGAGGAAAGAGATGACGTGAGAAAGTTAACAAGAATACCAAGGATGAGTTTATCTTGACACTGCCATGTTTGATGTTATAGATTGAGAGTAATGACATTGTTGGCAGTGGTTATGGTTGGAGGAGTAGGATAATATCCATCAATGAACTTGTAGAGGTCATAGCCAATTAAATTGCTTTTAACTGAAGTTTTTATGAGATAGTTGGTAGATGTAAGTTTGATGGAGTTATTAATGTTAATAACTTGAGAGGTTTGGTGGGTTCTTGTGTATTGAGAATTATAAGCTGATTTTGTTTGGCCATGGTGGAAACTGTGGGTTGTAGGTATGGAGAAAAAAGGAAGATGGCTAGGATTTAAGAACAATGCTCTGATACCATAAAAGATTTGAGAGAAGAATAAAATTATGGTATTAATTTCAATGATATAATAGATTGTATATATAAAGTACAATTGTAATCTTATGGTAGGTAAGTATAACTAAAAAGAATTTGACTAACAATCAGGAAACTAATTAACTAAACATTTGGATACCAAAAAAGTGTAAGAAGCTAAGTGGATGGCTGCTGTTCCATATGATCAATATTTAAGCATTGATCTTACCATTGTACTACAGTACTCTTCTTCAGTGCCTATTGATCTTTGAGGAAAAGAAGACACTAGATGAAGATGATAATGATAAGGCTCTAGTACCGATGACATTTACGGTCCACCTGGAAAGTGATGGGTCGTCTACCTTTCTTCTTTTTAGATGATTAGTTTCTTTAATCTATAGTTATTTACTTACCAGTTCTGGATGAGTATGAAGTCAATTAACCTTAAAATGGTTATTGACATTAATAATATGAATTTTGTTGTCTAGCTAATTTTCATGTGATTTTTAATAAAATTTTGAGTCAAACTTAAGTTATTATTTAATAGAATCAATATTAAGTCGAGTTATTCTTTAATAGAATTAATATTAAATCCAACTAAAATAATTTGATAATTTATATTACAATTATAATAGATAGATTATCATAAATCACGATCTAAAAAACTATAAAGTAAAAAATAAATCAATGGGAGTAGTAACAATACATTCTTTAGACAAGGATTAGGGTAGCGGGAGAATCGATCTTTTCATTCATTCTTTCATGGTGCCTTTTCTCATACATAATATAGTTTATAGCTTACACTAGTGTGTCTTGCTTGTGGGTCGACTATTAAGCTTGGTAGATGTTTTGACCCGGCGAGCAGGCAGCCTTCATAGCGCTTTCCACAAAGAAAGAGCCCACATTGACAACTGAGTTACTGGATGTTTTGATGTGTGCCTTGGTAGATGTTTCGATGCCTACGGGTGAGGCAGCTTCTATATCTTCTGCAAAGAAAGAGTTCATATCGACAACTGAGTTGCCGGGTATTTCAGCAGGTGGTTCTGTAAAGTTTTATAATGACAAATTCATAGAAAATTTTAAATTAAATTTGGCAAATTTGAATGTTTCCTAAATTGAAGAGAGGAGAAGATTTTCATACTTCTTAAATTGAAGAAAAGAAAAAATTTGAATGTTTCCTAGGTTAAATAGAACTTAAGACTTTCCAAGAATGAAGATACAATTGGAAGAATAATATCTAAATCAACAAGGGATCTTGAAG
Source organism: Vitellaria paradoxa (assembly GCA_019916065.1). NCBI lineage: Eukaryota > Viridiplantae > Streptophyta > Magnoliopsida > Ericales > Sapotaceae > Vitellaria > Vitellaria paradoxa. The sequence goes on along the minus strand of CM034236.1, from coordinate 52,110,936 downwards.
ATATTGAAAAGGAAACAAAAGTCTTAAAGTTGAAAAAAAATAAGACATACACCTCGCAGCTAGGGCATAGGGAAGGCAATCTTTCGACCTTTTGGCAATATACCCGTAGGCATAATGCAGGGAGTGCGATGGTTCGAGTAAATTATTTTATGGAAGATTCTATTTTTTTAGGAAATCTGTTTATGTTTTTAGTCCTAATTGGAATAGGACTTTGTAAGTATATATACGCACCCAAGCTTAATGTACAGTAGAGAACTGAAGGAGTATATTATAAAGTCTTGTGAGAGAGAGAATTTTTTCTCTGTGGGCTTATAGGTCTTTCTCTTATTTTTCTTTGTAATCTTTCTTAAATTTTTGTGTGAAGCAAAAAATCCACTTTTAGGGTTTATCGAGTAAATAGAGCAAGAATGATAAGAGGATTTGTACGAATGAATCATAGATAATCTGAATAGAGTCTTGTAACTCGTTACTAGTGGAATTTGTAATAAAAGTTTCTCCCTCTGTGAAAGGGTTTCCTTGTTAATTCTCTGGTGTTAGTTTCATTACTTTATGTGTGATTGGTTAATTTGGAAAAATTTTCAGGATCATTAAGAGCTATGCTAAATCAAACTAAGCGTCTAGAAAAAAAGAGTTCAACCAATCTTCTTGTGAAAAGTTCATTGTTAATCGGGCTTCTCTTTCACTTCCGCTAACTAAAAATTTAATTAGGCATTTGACGGTGCAAACTTAATCTTGTACACCTTATGGTATAGTGTGTTGGTATATATGTGTGTTAGGAGTACTCATGCATGCGACAGAGACCCATTTAATCTCGATTTTATTGCAAGTAATAGATGGCAATTGTGACATGAAACATTTAATCTCCATTTATTGCAAGCAATCGATTGTGATTGTGATATGAAACAAATTTCCTTTCGATGTTTATATAGCTACGCACTATTTGCTTTTTTTTTTTTTTTTTTTATGGAACACTATTAACTTTTCCATCTTTTGTACAAGTGCAAGTGCAAGGCCAAGGCCACCACTTCTAAATCTAAGCCCACAAAATCATTTTCTGATGATGATGAGTTAGCAATGGTGGTAGTTTCTGATGATGCACATTGCAGCGACGATAATACATCGACGAGGGCGATGGTTGCTGTCCCACATGATCAATACTTGAGCCTTGATCTTACCATTACACTGCCGTCTTCTTTGGTACATATTCTTAGGAAAAGAAGACATTAGATGAAGAAGATGATGATGATGAGGCTCTAGTTTTCGTTAAAGATATTAAATTAAATGATATATGCACGTACTTGCACGTGCTCGTTTTACTAGTAAATATAAACATATAAGAAATATTGAAATTAAATGACATGTGCACGTACTTGCACGTGCTTCCTTTATTAGTAAATATAAATGTACAAATAAAGTTAATGAACACACCATTACTTGTGCGCCCTATGGTGTGTTGGTATATGTAAAATAGGGGAAGGAGTGCTCATGCATGCATGCATACATGTTTTAGGCCATTGGATTTTGTTCAGAACAGGTTGTTGGTAAAATAATAAATCCGATAAAATTAATTTTATTTAAAATATTAATTTTTTTATTTTGATGGATCAACTGTGTCAATAAATTTTATTTCGATCGATGGATCGATGGATTGGTCCACCTTGAAAGTGATGAGTTTCCTACTCTTATTCTCTTTATATGATTAGTTTATTTATTCTGTAGTTTTAGATAAGTATGAGGTTAAGTAACCTTAAAATGATTATTCACATTAGTAATCTAAATTTGTTGCCTACCTAATTTTCATCTGATTTTTATTTTGTTTTTTCAATTAAATAAAAGAATATTAAAATGGAATGAAAAAAATTGATAACCTCAGTTGTTTATGAACCACAGTGTGCATTAATTGTTAACCCTTTTCCCAATCACTTACAACTAATTTCTTCATCTTCTTTTATTTAATTTTTATTGTTATTTTCCCCACTTTCATCTTTTTCCAATGCTCGGTGAATATATAGATATCAACATGCAATTACAAGATAAGTGATTAAAATAATGAAACAGACACATTTGGTTTAAAAGATATGAAATTGGATATAGGAGGTAGTATTTTGTTTTTAATTTTTTTTTATCCTATACGTCTAACTATAAATTTTGAAACTGGATTTCTATTCCTATAGAATCACATAAGACTCTTGTGCATCCTTATCATTAAGATAGGTGGTTTGGTAGATGTTTCGATGGGCGGCGCGGCCTTCGTATCATTGAGAGCAATACTTTCAGCAGCGCAAGGGCTGAAATTGAACCCAGAGTGACTGGGTGATGTTTAGATGGGTGGTCTGATGTTTCAACAAGCGAGGCAGCCTTCATATCATTGAGAGCTATGATTTCAAGAACAAGAGAGCCGAAATCGAATTCAGAGTGGCTGGGTGATGTTTAGATATGTGGTTTGGCAGATGTTTTGGCGAGCTGGGCAGCCTCCATAACATTACGAGTTATACTTTCAAGAACGAAAGAGGTTAAATCGAACTTAGAGTCCAGAAAGAAAGAGCTCAAATTGAGTTCACCTAACCAAAAGTCCATCAATGGATCAAGCTTCTCTTCACTTGACAGTTTTACATGAAATGATATAATCGAACTTCTCTTCACTTACACACAGTTTTAAAAGAAACGAAATGATCCAGTGGCATAAAATATATATATATATATATAAATTTATAGCCATTAAGAGAAATAAAGGTATTGTTAATGGCACTTATTAAGAGTTAATAAATAACTGTCACATAATAATATCTCATATTTTGATGAAGTTACAAGAAGAAGGGCTATAAACGTGAACATTAAAGAAAACTTGTTAGGGACTAACGAGGGTATGACTTCAAAGAAGTTATACTAATTTTTGGACAATAATGTTCTATTGAAATTTTTACCACCAAAATTAAAATGGTACAGTAATGACAAGTAATGTAAATAAATTTATATTTTAAGGTGATATTTTTTTAATTATTCTACATTGTTGAAAATTTGTAATAATATAGCATCATCATAATATTTATTTTTGTTCCCCATCAGCGTCACTTCATATCCCTTTTCTTTCTTTTTCTTTTTTTTTTCTTTTTTTTTTTTAAATTCAAATACGGCGCATCTCTATTAAAATCCCCGTTCAAGAGAATAATGTATGTAGGCCAAATTAGAGAAATTGCATTTTTATTTTTAATTTTTTTTTGCCCTGCATCAAATTCTCTAGTCTATTATATTTTTATTAAAATCTGTTTCCATCACTTTTACATTTTTATTTATTCTTTGGTAAAGTGGAACCTCTTAAGATTGTACCTATCTCTAAATGATCCAAAAAAATTAGTATTGTCAAAATCTATAGATGATTCAAAAAAGTAACGTAAATTAGTATAGACAAAATATTTGTAAATGATCCAAAAAATTAATAACACTTGACCTTCTAATCACATCCCCGAACCGCCAAACCCAACCCCCCTATTCACTTGTTTTGCTGCCAAACTCTCTACTGCTCCTTCCTTGTTATTGAGGCGCGAGGGCAGGGGAACTTAACTTCCCCGTTTGACAATTTCTATTGGGTAAATTTCACTACCCTTCCCTGAAGTTTCTGACACCAACAGAAACCTCCCCTGAAGTTTCTGAAATAACACTGACCTCCCTTCTTTACCAGATAAATTTCACTAACCTCCCCTGATGTTTTTGAATGTATAAATTTTTTATACAATCATATTCTTTACATCAAAAAGTTTCAAACGAGTATCATTGTCGTTTTTTTTTGAATTTGTGGGAACGGATTTGAAAAATCGTTCTCACAGTTTGCTACTTTCTAAAAAAAAGATGCCAAAATCAACCCAAAACTATATTTTATCTCAATTTATCTCACAGTTTGCTACTTTTCAGAAAAAAAAAAGACGCCAAAATCAACCCTAAACTATATTTTATCTCAATTTATCTTATTTTTTCTTACTCCAAACGGGACTTTTACGGAAAAAAATAGATCAGGGGAGGTTAGTGAAATCTATCTGGTAAAGGAAGGGAGGTCAATGTTATTTTAGAAATTCAGGGGAGGTTTCTGTTAGTGTCAGAAACCTCAGAAGAGGTTAGTGAAATTTACCCATTTCTATTTCTCCAATTTTCTACTCATCTTTTTTCTAGTTGTCTTTATATGAAAAATTGGAGCAAGATTGTAGTTTCAAAAGTCCTAGTAAAGGAACACATCCAAGGCACATGTCTGTCCGATGTGTTTAGAATTATATAAATTAGTATAAATTTTATGAAAATTACAGTCTCATAATTCGTAAAGTAAGTAAAAAATTTAAGGACTCATTTGGTTTGATTTTTTATTTTTTATTTTCTATTTTTGTTTTTTATTTTTTGTTTTAAATTTATTTTCCATTTATACTTTTAAAAACAAAGAAAAAGTTCAAAATGTATTTGGTTACTTGTATTTTTAAAATTTATTTTAGAAAAAAAAATAATTTACATATAAAATAAAAATGACAAAAAATCATTTTGAACGTTTTTAATTCAAAATAATAGAAATTTCAAAATAATAAAAATATTATTTTCAGTTTCTTTATTTTGAAATTTTTAAAATATAAAATGAAAACAGAAAATAGAAAATAAAAAACTAAACAAATGACACTAAATTTTATAAAAATTTGTATAGATTTATATTATTTTGTGGAACTCCAAATGGAGTTGTGTCCTCGTTAAATATGCATTATTTTGAAGGTAGGGAAGGTCTTAATGAAAACTCTACTTCCACCATTAAAAAAAAAAAATTATAAGAATGTGAAGATAACTTCAAAGGGATACTGCGAATTTTTATTTTTAATTCCATATTTAAATTTCATATCATATGGACTCGCAATAAAATTATAGCTAACCACATCATTAGCTATTCATATATAAGGCAATGCAAAATCTCATAAGAAATTAACGTCGAACAACTCATTTTCGCCGTAATTTTTTCATGGCCAACGTAATAATTTTAGAGTCAATTTTCATTTAATTTATTTATAATTTTGAACAAAAGAACATACAAAATTAATGTTTTTATGAATTATTTCATGTTCTTACATTTATGAAATGTGGACCCCACTTTAACCTTAACTTAAAATTATTAAAAAAAAGAAAGAAAGAAAAAAATTCTTCAAAAACATGAAATTATATCCAACAGCAAGGGCAGCTCCTTTCAAGTTTGAAGTCTAGCAATTTGTTTCGACAATGACGAAGATGGCTATTGAGTCTAGAAACGTAATTCAAAACAATTAATGCGCTTTCAGCCCAACCTCTACGCTAGCTCAAAATATATATGTGTATATGGCCCAAGGTTTCCAGAAAAATTAATTAATAGGACAAAAAATCATTAATATATATATATATATCTATAAATCAGGCCCAAGGTTTCTAGAAATATTAATTAGTAGTACAAAAAAATCATTTAATTTAAATTCACATTAATTCAAATAAATATAGCAATTAGGGAAATTTAATTGTTGGTTGACAATTAAAAAAAAAAAAGAAAAAGAAAATTCTCCCTGAAAATCATTGACATATGGAGTGATTCACAATCTGAAATTTATTCTACAAGAACAAGTCCAACTGACCATCACGGTTCCTCGTGGAAAAAGAAGGGGGAGGGGGTGAATTGGAGGTCTGTATGTGTCCTTGCTTAAACCCAATATGCCAAATTTTCCTGCTGCCATGTTTTGAACCTTGAGCTTCTGGTCAGCAGTTTGTGTGTCAGAATCGATCACCTTCTCAAGATCAACAGTTAATTATGTCAAGAACACCAGTGTTTTGGCCTCGAAAAAGGTAGTCGAGTTGTTCGGATGACGGGCTGAAGGACTGGGATCAATAAATTCACATTTCACAGCCTTCTCGGCTGAGCCGGTCAGCTAAGGCTTACCTAGGCTAGTTTACTCCCTCGTGCTTCTTTGTCGGTTAGGGCCACGGGACCGATTTCACTCAGTGCGCACTCATAGATAACAGCTGTGGGATTCTCCCCAACCCCAGAAGAACACCAGTGTTTTGGCCTGATTAAATTCTCAAATCATTAGTTCGGAACAAGCTGAGGTGCATCAAATCTTGTTGAAGCTACTAATTACTTCGTTTTTAACTGATATATATATATATATAGCGCATATATGTATGCGCCTTAAAAATTTTGACCATATTTTCTATTTGGTATCTGCCTTCACAAGCAACCCCCGGCCCTCCGACACCCACCCCTCCGGCAACCCAAAAAAATATATATCTTTTATCTTTACTACCATGTAAAAGTTTCAATAGTTGTACAACTTGGACCATAATGTTCGTTTCTTTGCAAATAAGTCCCTTTGTGTCGAGCGTGACCTGTTCAGTGATTAAGAGTTTCTTTGTCCCGCTCATAACTTGAGTTCGAATTTTCCTCCTCCCCTTATTAAAAAAAAAAAAAAAATTTACCTTTCAAAGAAAAAAAAAGTTCCTTTGTGCCTTTTTATCCAAAACTTTCAACTCAAAACCTTGAATCTTTTATAATTAATTATTAAACACATTCATTAATTTTTAATATTAAATCATTACATATTATAAGCATCAATATATACATGCCTTTATCTAAGAACAAATTTACTAGAATAGATCTTAATAGATTTTACAAACCAAACAATTAAGAATATAATTTTTTAATAAAAATCTTTATCCAAAAAATAATAAAATTAATACTTTGACAATTTTTTCTTATTTTATAAGTACGGGAGCAATTGATAATTAAACTTAATTTTTCATATCTTGCGAAAGAATAAAACTCGCCAAATTATGTCATTTTTTAATTAAATTTTGATGTGAAAATTAATTTTTTGTGGTATGTGTGTATATCTACATTCCTGTAAAAAATCTAAATACTTGTAATTTTTTTTAACTATTTTATCCTTATGTTTTTACACAAACTTAAATATGTTATCCCTAACCTTCTCGGTTTAAAATTATTCATTTTCCCTAACAAAACCTCCCATCTTTCGTAAACTTAAAACCTTCCATCTTCTATAATCAATTATTAAACATGTATTAATTTTTAATATTATATCATTATATACATATACATAACAATATATATTCGCTTACATCTAACAGCAAATTTATGGAATAGATCTCAATAGATTTATTACAAACCAAACAATTAAAAATATAATTTTTTAATAAAAATATCCAAAAATAGAAAATATTAATACTTTGATATTTTTATTATTTTATTATTATGGGAGCAATTGACTATTAAACTTAATTTTTTATATCTTGCGGGAGAATAAAATTCACCAAATTATATCATTTTTATAATTAAAATTTGATGTGAAAATTAATTTTTTGTGGTTTGTGTGTATATATACATTACTGTAAAAAATCTAAATAATTGTAAATTCTTTTTAACTATTTTATCCTTAACTTTTGAAACAAACTTAAATATATTACTCATCCCTAACCCCTTCGGTTTAAAATTATTCATTTTTTTTTAACAAAACCTCTCATCTTCTGTAACTGTTTATTCATACTATCCACTTAGTACTTGTTGGTGTGTTTATGTTTGTAGTGAACTAAATAAGTACCAAAAATAGTAGAACAATGAGGAAGTGTGGAAGGTGATTTCGAGGAACAGGTAAATCTACTGAAGGTCAAAAAAAGATCGGTGCTATTCCAAATGGTTTGTCTACCAATTCAAACAGGTATGCAAATTGTCTATTGATTTTTTTTTTAATCTTATTTACTTGATTTGGATCTTCTAAAGAATTTTGTTATTTTGTTATTTAGGGAGGTTGAGTTGATATCAGAGAGATCTCTCTGGAATAATACGGAGAAATTTGAATTTCAACATAAGGTGTCTAAGTTTATGTATTTTTTAAGCATCCTACTTTTTTTTAGTTTAAAGAATGCTATGTTTCCTCTTTGACATCTTGCTACTTATTGGATTATCCTTAAATCTGATTGCTGAAATATTAATCTTAAATGTTAAGATTGATGACTAGAGATGGATTCACATTGCAAAAACTCATTACTTGAGATTTGAACTTGTTTAGATGAATTGAATTTGACTATTTCCCAATTTGGCACGGAGTTTCGTTTATATTTTGTTATATTCCTTATCATCACAGTTAAGTGGTTTCCATTTTATAAGGATGTTTGAGAAAAGGATAAAGAATAATTGCTAAATTTAGGATTTTCAGTTTATAATTAATTAACTTTACATCAAATCATCTCCATATTTACAACATTATATTTGTTAAATTGAATTAATATCTTATGAGACACTGTTAAATGATTACAGCATAAAGAGAAAGAGATGGAAAACAAGAAAAATTAGAATAAACAAGTAGCAAAAAGAAGATCACAAAGACACACTGCTAAACTAAATTTAAGAAACAACTGTGGTAGGCTGAACCAAATTTAAGAGAGGACTATGGTAGGAGCCACGAAAAGAGATCAAGAAGGGATAAATATGAATCTTATTACAAAGTAGACTTGGATACATAGGGAAGGGGCAAAAGGCAAATCATGAAATAGATTTTTTAGCTCGTAGAAGGATAGATAAAGATTACAAACATAAATCACGTAGATGAGTTTTTTATTTTCTAATGGGAGATCTATGTTTTTCTAAATTACTAAGGTGCACAAGGGTTATATCTCTCATAATTAGGATTTCCCCCTTCTTGAATAACTGTACTTTACCTGCAATTTAAATGTCAATCCAATTCATACTTATCAATTAATAATATCTACTTGTTAAATTCCATTAGTACAAAGACATAATTTGAAAGCAAATAATTAGAATTTAACCCAAAAAAAATGCATAATCAAAATCTGACTTAGACTTGAATTAGAATTTTGAACCAAGATGTGATTCAGATGATTAAAGTATAATTTTAACCAAACAAAGCAAACTATGCCAAATAAAGTTATATATATATTTTTGGTTAAATTAATTTCATAATTTAATTTTATTTACACGTGCAATGCACATGCACTTTAACTAGTATATATAGAAGGCTGTAGTGGATGCTAAAACTATAGTTTTTCTGTTCTTGCAATGGTGAATTATTAATTAGAAATAGTGATTGATCAAAATTCCTTTCAGTCTTTTGACTCTAATAGCATGTTTGGATGGAGAGAAATGGGAAAATGTGAGGAAATAAAGATTTTAAAACTTAATTCTTCTTTGTGATATTTTTTTTTTTTTTGGGGCGGGAAGAAAAGAAAAGAATGAGAAGAAAATTAAGTGATTAGTTTTTAAATTTTCATTCTCCCAAAAAAGGGAAAAAATAGAGAGAAGAGAAAAGTGGTTAATAAAATTTTTTAAAATGACACATTTATCCATAAAATAAACAATAAGAAAAAAAATTACGAACATGTATTACTACAAATTAAACCTTTTTAACTTTATCACTTTATTAGGTTTTATTACTCTTCTCAAACTCCATTCCTTCATCCCTTTACCCATTTCAAAGTTTAGGTTTTTTTTTTTTTCAATAATGTTATGCTCTTTTTTTCTTTTTTTTTTTTAATAACATTTCAAGATAATTCATTCATATATACATACGTGATATCAAGTTTAATTAGTTCAGAATACTCTGGTTGCATCTTCTTATATATAGTGTGTATGTATACGTGTATTCCGGTTGTTTTAATGTATATGTTTGTTTTTTTCTTTTTTTTTTTTAATAATAGCGTTCTACATTAATTGTTTTTTTAATAATAGCATTCTGGTTAAGCTTTATTTGCTGATATATAAGAGGGTTTGTTTATTGATAATATAAGAGTATAGCAGTAAAATAACGATAAATATTTCTTTTCTTTTCATTTTTTCTCAACTCTCAAACAAGAAGAAAGAAAAAATTATCTTTTTTTCTTTCAAACTCTCAAATAAATGGAGAGAAACTATTATTATTTGTCTTCTTTTCTTTTCTCTCCTAATTAATATTTTCTTTTCTTTTCTTTTCTTCCCAAACTCATAAATAGAGCCTAATTGCTTCTTTGGTTTGGTAGAAAGTTGAAGAAAGGAAAGAAAGGAAAGTAAAGGAAATGATAGAATTAGGATGGAAGCAGCTTTTCACAATGTTTGGTATGGGAGGAAAAATAGAAAGAATAGAAAATGGGAAAGAAAAAGGGAGGAAAAAAAACTACGGATCTCACCTTTTTTTTTTTTATCCATCCAAAATTGATCGAAAATAGTCGGGAAAGTGAGAGGGAAAGAGCAAAAAAAATTTGACGCTGTTGATGGAAACTAAAATTACGATTTTATCTTTACATGTGTGATGGGAACTAAAATTACGATTTTATCTTTACATGTGTGGGTTTATGTAAAATCTCTCTCTTTTTTCTTTCTCTTTCTCTTTCTCTGTGTTTCACAGAACTCAGTCAAGCTCTCTCGATCAAGAAAATAGTCAAGCTCTCTCGATCAAAAAAATGGCACAAATTTAGTATAAAGGATTTGCGAGGGATTGAGTTAAAATAAAACACACTCATTTTCACGGTCCATTTTGGGTCCTTTTTGTTCTTGTATGTTTATAAAAAGTGAGAATATATATTTTCATAAAATGCTCATTCGAATAAAATAAAGTGCAGAAATTGTCATTCCCACCCTCAAATTAAGGAATAGCTCATGAAATATAATGTCAACGTGAAATTTGAGAGCTAGAAATCTAAATGAATTGGGAATAATTACGAAAAAATAAGTATTTTAAATCTTTAGTATTATTGATTTACGAGTACAAAAAATTCATAATAAAATAATTATGGATCTATATATATATATATATATGATGATATGATTGTTAGATTAATAAAATATAATTTCAAATCTATTCACATTGTTTGGAGTGATAATCTGGTAAGGAAAAAGAAAAGAGAAGAATTAAAAGTAGAGAAAAGAGAAAAAAAGTAAAAAATTATATATATATATGTATATATGTCTAAATAGAATAAAAATATAATAAAATAAAATATATTAATTAATATATTATTTTTTAATTCAATTATTTTTAATTCTTCAATTCCGTGACTTTTCTTTCCATTTTCCATTACAATTCAAACAAGAAAAGAATTTTCAATTACTGTCATTTTTTTTAAATAAATTCTTAATTCAAATACCAAATACAGCCTAGAGAACTGTTATTTATCCAAGGAAAATAAATATAAATGTTTGTGGGACAAAAAGTTTGCTGCTCTACAATTTTTTGTTTTTTTTTCTTGACGAGATTCTCTTTCCCATTTCATTAGCTACCCTACATTTTTTTTTATAAAAATCTCTAAAAATAAGTAAAATATAATTTTTTTTTGAGATTTTCTCCCCTATTTTCATTTACTAGTTTTTAAAATTTTTGTAAAAAAATTGACGTCAATACGAAAAAGAAGAGTGAAATAAAAAAATATATAAAATTTTAATTATTTTAACGGTCGATTTAATAGAAGAGAGTTAATGTTAATAATATTTTAAAATAAGATAAATAAATGTAATTTTTAAAATTTAAAAAATAAATATATTATTACCTACATATGTTAACTAAGAAAAAGTAGATATAATTTACTTATTTTTAATAACAGCCTAATTACAACTTACAAAATAATTTACCCTATTATTAATACCAGCATAGTTACAACTTACAAAACTTACTCATAATAAGAGACAATAAAAACAGGGAGATAAGGGCATTCTTGATTTTCAAATTACTTAATTTATTAAAAACGAAGTTCGTTCCAAGCCTTCTGATCCACTGTTTTGGAGTTAATATATATATATATATATATAATTCTATAAATCTCTATAAATACGAATTATGAGATTATAAAATTTAAATTTTTTACTCACTTACATAAAGATAAAGATAGTACCTTTTATATATGTTTAAAAGATACTATCTTTTATATATTTATATAAATTTATACAATTCTAAATACATTTGAATTTTTACATATATTTGGATCAAGCAACTCAAACAGAAATAATTTTTATTTCTCGAGAGATTCGTTGTTATTATATGACCTGATGATTCTGGTTAGGGGGGGAATTAGGTAGAAGATTTCCATCGCAATCATACAAAATTTTCCCAGAAAAATCCAGCGGCCGGCACTTCTCTCCCATGATGATGCTCCTCCTCCACAGCTCCTCCTCGCCGTGAAGGTCATCGTCTTGATCATCTTGATCTTCAGGTAGATGATCATCCTGCACTTTTCTCCAAGAGATCATCTTAACCATCAGAAGAGCTTTACTACTTAGATTGCTTTGCAACCTCGAAATCCGATTATTATTTCCACCCAAACGCACAGTACTACTTCTCTCTCCCTTCCGCTTGTGGGGTTTCATGAAGCTGCGAGAACCGCATATAAATGTCACCATTGAGAATTAATATACAGAGTAGATCCCTATGAGCACCGAGAGAGAGAGAGAGAGAGAGAGAGAGAGAGAGAGAGAGGCCACTGGCACGGAAAGGAATGGGATCAGATTTTCTATGGAAATGCTGTTTGGTAGATGGCTTGCCATCATTGCAACTATAATATATATATATATATATGAGGGAGAGAGAGAGAGAGAGTGAGAGTTGAATGAGTCTCCAGTGGGACTGGAATTACTGGGGGACGACTTTTGTGGAGAGAGAGAGAGAGAGAGAGAGAGAGAGAGAGAGAGAGAGGCCACTGGCACGGAAAGGAATGGGATCAGATTTTCTATGGAAATGCTGTTTGGTAGATGGCTTGCCATCATTGCAACTATAATATATATATATATATATATGAGGGAGAGAGAGAGAGAGAGAGAGTGAGAGTTGAATGAGTCTCCAGTGGGACTGGAATTACTGGGGGACGACTTTTGTGGTCGAGCAGGGGGACCCAAGAGTGCTTGACCCGCCGTGAGGCAGGAAGTCAGTTTCAGTGCACTAATATTGAAGCTGACTGACTGACGTGCCATTGTTGGGGTTTGTGGGTTGGCATTGGAGCCCAGCGTGTTTTACCAGTCACTTTGAATTGATTGGTTGACTTGGATTTGCATCCGTAGACTTTGAAGTCTACGAGCACGGCCCTTAGTAACAGTTAATCTGGAACGGTGAATCTTTGGGTGGAACGCAATGTTTGATCGGTTAAAATTACTTAAAATTTATGAATTTTTACAAATATTTTATATTTTTTTAATAAAATTTTATTATATATTATTTTTATATTAAATTTTTATATTTTTATTATATTTTTTTACCAAATTTTATCAACTAAATATATGTTAAAAATAATGCGACTATGATTTGATAAGAATATTTGACCGCTACGGTGTATACCAAAGAATTGGTCGTTAGCCACATATATGGTTTCGTTTGAAGCCTCAAAAAAATCTAAAAAAATTCAAAAGTTGACATAGCTGTCGTTGATACGGTCTGTCAAAATTTTGAAATGCCATTAAAACACACCACATATACTCTGTTCCAACGAATTTTGCCAAAATTTAAATAAAAGTGTTCTGACACGTGTACAAAAAAATACACAAAATTCCAAAATTTTTCAAAATATTTCACTAAAATTTTGACACGTGTCATTTTATATACTTTTTAACAATTTTATATCAAATCAAATATAAACATTCAACAATCATTACCCAATAATTTCAAAATACACTTTCGAAAACTTTTGGAAACTTTTAGATTCAGTTGGGACTCCAAACGCACCATATATTTCTGGGTGCTATATCCTCTATGGACCAGGGAAGCAGCCACTTGGGATACGTTTGGATGATAATAGGATATGAGTAATACCGTTATTATGTACAAAATTAAGGTTCCGTTTGGAAAAAGTAGCTATTAACATACTTTTAATAGTGGTTGGACTTTTTTACCATCTTATATTTTAATCTTTTTGTAAACTTTAAAGGGTAAAAATATCAATTTACACTTACAAGTTAGCCACCTAAAAAAAAGTAACTTTTTTTTCCTTCCCAAACACAAAATCAGCTAACTTTTTTTAACTAGCTAGTAGTCATTAGCCATTAACCACTTTTTTTCCCTCCTAAACACAAAATTAGCTAACTTTTTTTTAGCTAACTACTAGCTATTAGCCATTAGCACATACTAATTTTTTCCAAACGGAGCCTAAGTTTCATAGGGTGTTTGGAGAAATAATTTTTTTTTTGTAATTTTTAGTATTTTTTTTTTGCCAAAAGTTATATTGTTAATTATAATTTTTTGTGTGTTTACTGAAACAAGTAGTAATTTTTAATAATTTTTTTATAACTTTTGAGTGTTGGTAAATTTTTTTGCCACTTTTTTTGCAATTTCTAGTGTATAATTTTTAATTTTTAACAATTTTTAGTAATTTCTACCAACTTTCAGTTAACTTTTGAGTTGAGAAATTATTATAACTAAGTAAAAAAAAGACAAAATTAGTAATTTGCTTAACACTCATAAATTAAAAATTAATAATTTTTTACTAATTTTTTTTTCCGCCCCTTATTTATTTAATTGGAAGGATATAGAATAATATAAAAGATATAATCCAATAAAAAATTTTGACTAGTAATAATTTTAAAACTTTAGATCTTAATAACATAAAATTAATTTGAATTAGAATTGGATTGTTAAGCAGGTGGCGATCACTGTACTCCATATTGTTGTTTTGTTTGCTCCGATATTGGATATGAATTCGGTACTCCTGATTGTATATTGTTCAAAATGAGGAGTATAATACTACTATCCCCACTTTTGAATTACTTTTTCACGAAGGTCAAAAATTATCTCTTTTATTATGTTCTACACACTACCAATCAAACTAAAAAAAAATAATTCATACTAAAAAAATAATTTCATATTATATTTCATTCCATTTATTATCACATATTATATAAAATTTCAAATTATTCTCCATCATTCAATCCCACTAATTAATTTGAAGAATAAATAATCCATTTCAAACTTCATGTGAGGATTATTTTACCACTTCAAATCATGAATAATTTTGTGAAACCAAACACCGAATAAGATTCCATTGATAATTAACCCAAAAGGAGAAAATTTGTCCAATGATTTTGGGGGGGGGTGTTCGGACTTTCAAGGGCTAATTGGTCGGTAAAGAATATTTAATGGGAGAAAATGTAAAATCTTCGCCGACTAATTGGTCGGCAAAAAGTATAAAATTGAAATTTTAAATTAATTTAAAAAAATAAAAATTTAAATGTGGTGCCACGTGTCATTATTTGTTGACATGTCATCATGCCACATGACACCTTGTGTTGTGCCACTTATCATCTTTATATTTTTGAGATTTTTGTTATTATTGGTGGTGAGACTCGAACTCATGCCATTTCTTTGGAAGTTAGGGTGTTTGGCCACTAGGCCAAGTTTTCATTTGTATATATATTTTACATATTTATATATATATATATAAACAAAATGTATCACTTTTGCCGACCAATTGGTTGAAAAAAGTTTCCCTTTAGCGACCAATTGATCGGGAAAAGTTCTCCTTTAGCGACTAATTGGTCGCCAAAAGTGTTAAAATTTTTATTTTTTTATTTAGTTATTTTAATATTTTTGTAATAATTTTTTTTTACACTTTTGCCGACCAATTGGTCGGAAAAAGTTTGCCTTCAGCGAATAAATTTATATTTAGTCGGGAAAAGTTGCCTTTTAGCGATCAATTAGTCGAAAAAAAGTTATTCTTTGGTGACTAACTATTTTTTGGTTAGGGAAAAATGATTATTTTATATTTGGTCAGAAAAAGTGGTCGCCGAAGGTGTGATTTGTTGTAGTGAGCATCCATCCATTTTAAGTTCACTCGAGCCAGAAATTTCAAGTAATTCGAGCTGTAAATACACATGAATGCATGTTACATATTGTCCTTGGCTTGGTAGGGAAGAGATTATAGGAGCTAACTGGTTGAGTTCTAGACATGTAGGGTCTCTCTATCATGCAAAATTTAGATTAGATTTAACTCGGAGGATCAGGCAAATTAGTTGATCGAGCTCCGTCTGGCGGTTAATACGATCAAACAATATTTATATAGCCATAGGAAAGGAAAAGGAAGTCGACCTTTATTCTGACCTGGATCAATACCTTTTTTTTTTTTTTTTTGGTTTGTGCCACACATACCGGCCCCTCAACATGTATAGCGGTCAATCGCGAACTCGCGTAGCGGCGGGGAGTCGGACCCACACCCAAGAACTGGATACGGTTCGTCCAGCCAAGGAGGCCCGTCCTACCAACCTTTACTACGCTTTGCGCCCGGGAGGCTGGCCTCAAGTTTTTGCTAGAGAGGAGATTTGAACTTGAGACCTTGGGGTGGTAAGCCCCTAAGTCCCAGTCCAAGACCATCCCATCTAACCCCTTGGGGTTTCAATACCTTTTCTTGTTTTGGGCACGAAGAAATTAATTGGATAGGCTTCTAAGCAAAGACCCCCTCCCGAAACCACCCAACATATATATTATTAACTATATATAATATAACCAGAACGATGTTCTGCTCTTAATAAGAATATATGAAGCATTTGAATTTCCTTTTTCTGGACGTTGGAATAGTTTAAAGTCTTCTTCTTAGAAGATTTTCCTTTTTCTTATCATGCCCAATTTTACCCGGTTAATTAAGCAAAGTGCTTATTTATTATTAAAATTATATAATGAGTTAACAGCAAAATACTCATCTTTCAGAGAGCCAAAAAAAGAAAGAAAGAAAGAAAGAAACAGCAGCAGCAGCATTCCTCATCGATAGCGATCAGATGGGGATGGCACTGGAGACGGCAGGGTAAACCACGGTGGCGGGATGAGCCATGACACGGCAGCCCTTCGCGCGGCGAAAGCAGTACAGCAGAGCCCCCACCGGCCATTCTACCACCGCAGCAGCGGTAAACGCCAAGAACCCAAGTGTCGGCCCTACCACCTTGCACCGGCAGGGATTACTAGTAGTCCCACACTCTAACACATATGGGAATCCCAGCCATGAGATGAGGATATATTTATGTACCTATACTTATAATAGACACATACTTGATTGTATCAGCCCAGTGACTGTCGAAGTAACCAAATAAGGGAGAAGTTAAAGCGGGCAACAAGTACAATGAATTTTACTAGGTTAATCAAACGGATCATCGGTCAGTGTTGTGGTGGTGGGGCTAAGTTTTGAGCTAGGGCTCGAACTCAATGTATTAAGAAACTGATCAGCCAAGGTGACTCCGCTTTGTAAGGCTGCTACGTGCCATCTCGTGAGAGTACTAAGTTGTACGCGTGTTCATGCCATGGGATAAGTTTACTGAGTTGGACACGTGTCGTGCCTTCCATGTTTTGTGCCGGTTCCATGGACTAAGGCCCATCGTCCCAAAAACTTAAAAAAAAAAAAAAGTCGGTGCCGCAGTAGGATGCTTCTAACTTGGGGAGTTGATCTGTTGATTTTGGTCTTTCTTAAAAAAAAAAAAAAAAAAAAAAAACTTGGGAAGAATCAAAATCGTAACACCAATTCTGAGTTCCAACAAATTCGGTGCATATTGATAACATGACCACCCGATGTCTTTAAAATGTTCTGAAGAAAGGATTTTGAGTCGGAAGATGTTACAATTTTATCGACAACAATAATAATTAAATATTATTAGTATGTATGATTATTATGTTTTATACCCACATAAATTGTATTGTTTTAATTTTTTTTGAGCGTTATTTTATTTTTATATATAATTTTTCATTGTAAAAGTCTTAACCCGTTAAATTTAACTAATTAAATGACTACGAGTATGAAATAGAAGAATTCAGCTTAATAAAGACATCAACTTTTCTTAATAAAATCGAGAATAGAGTTAAAAAATAAAAATAAAAAGAATAAGATAACTAGACAATGCTCAATCAAGAGGGCAGCATAAATGAACAAACCGAAGCTGAACAATCGAGTGAAATTTCGGCCAGTCGAGAGACACCAGCAACCCTGCTGACATATCTCCTGTGCAATGAATGGGGTTATCTAAAGTGGATTGGAGTCGTTTGATCTTGACAGTGACACGGGAATTGAAATAGATGGGCCACCTTGGTCCACCAAATGAGTTTCATCAATCAACCTGATCCTCAAAAAGAGTCCATGGATCGATCTGCTTGGGTTGGGGCCAGAATTAGTGTATCCGAGTTTAGAGGGGTGCCTCTAATTAGCTACAAATAGGCCAGGCACATCTCGTTTAAGGCAGCCCATCGTAGGATTGATCTGTCAGCGTCGGACTATGTGCAACACTCAATTCGCAACAAAAATGGTCCAACTCCGATCATATTGGGTCACCGAGTAATTGTTTTATATACTGGATTTATGTGTATTTATTTAATAGAAGTTAAATACGTAGAATAATATATCTTGAATTTATATAATATATTTATTTATTTTTTTTGTTAATTAAGCACGCAGATGGAGTCTACCAAATAATTACTTGGAATCATCTCACCATTCTCGTCTGATGATCAGAAAGAATCGAAATCTGTTTGTTTTAGGCTTGTTTTTTCTGGGCTTTTTTAAGCCCGACACCACACGTTCTGGAAACTCCTTGAATTTATTTAAATACTTAATGAAAAATTATCTAGTATTTTTTTTGTTAAAATTATATATCAAAGACATATATATATTTATAATAAAAGTCACATCATTTTTGATAAATATATATGTATGTGTTTTATACTGTAGCACTATTAATTTCATGGATAACCCATACTCTATCAAGTTGTACATTTTTGTCAAATTTAAAAACAAATTTTAAGTAAAATTGTATATTACAACTTGCACGTACAAAGTGCTGAAGCATATACTAGTTATACACCATTTTAATTATTATTATTTTTTTTTTGCCTTTTTATTTTGAGCTATAAACTTATATTGATTCTAAAATTTATCTTACCCTTTTTAATTTTGGGAAGGGGGACGGGTGGTGGCGTAGAGCACGTGGAATTATATCATTTTAATCTTGTTTCCCTTTTTATTTTGAGTTAAACTTAGATCGATTCCAAAGTATGTCTTACCCTTTTCAATTGGGTTGGAGGAGCAAGGCGGGGTGGTGCCGTGGGGTTCGTGGGACTACACCATTTTAATCTTGTTTCCCTTTTTATTTTGAGTTAAACTTAGATCGATTCCAAAGTTTGTCTTACCCTTTTCAATTGGGTTGGAGGAGCAAGGCGAGGTGGTGGTGTGGGGTTCGTGGGATTACACTATTTTAATCTTTTTTCCCTTTTTATTTTGATTTAAACTTAGATCAGTTCCAAAGTTTGTCTTACCTTTTTCACTTGGGAGGGGGCGGGGCGGGGAGTGGTGTGGCATGCGTGGAACTACACTACATCATTTTAATCTTTTTTTCCTTTTTTATTTTGAGCTAAACTTAAATCGGTTCCAAAGTTTGTCTTACACTTTTCAATTGGGAGGGGGGTGAGGTGGGACGGGAGGTGCGTGAAACTACAACATTTTAATCGTTTTCCCCTTTTTATTTTGAGTTAAATTTAGATTAATTTCAAAGTTGTCATACCTTTTTCAATTGTGGGCGGGTGGTGGCGTGGTGTGCGTGGAACTATATCATTTTAACTTTTTTCCTTTTTCATCTTGAGTTAAACTTAGATCGGTTTTAAAGTTTGTTTGACCCATTTCAATTGGGTTGGGAGGACGGGGCGGGGCGTGGCATAGAGTGTGTGGAACTAAACCATTTTAATCTTTTCCCCGTTTTTATTTTGAGTTAAACTTAAATCGGTTCCAAAGTTTATCTTACCCTTTTCAACTTGGGGGGAGGGACAAGGGTGGCGAGTAATGGCGTAGCGTTCCTGGGAATTTGACCTTAATAATAATAAAAGAAGCAGATGCTTTGACAGATCACTTGAGACGTGGGGGATTTTTTATCGACTTACTTTATCTGATCATCAACTTCACCTTTTCATTTTGAGTTAAACTTAGATTAGTTCCAAAATTTGTCTTACACTTTTCAATAGGAGGGAAGGAGGGTGGGCCGGGTGTTTACGTGGGGTGCGTGAAATTACACCATTTTAATTTTTTTTTTCCTTTTTTTATTATGAGTTAAACTTAGATCGGTTCCAAAATTTGTCTTACCCTTTTCAATTAAGGGGAGGGGCGGCAAGTAGTGGTGTGGGATGTGTGGGAATTTGACCTGGATGATGATAAAAAAAAAAAAGGCAAATGCTTTGGCAGATCACTTGAGACATGGGGGATATTTTATCAACCCACTTTATATGAGCATTAACTTTATCTTTTTATTTTGAGTTAAACTTAGATCGATCCAAAGTTTGTCTTATCATTCTCAATTGGCGGGGGCGGGACGAGAGGTGGCGTGGGGTGCATGAAACTGCACTATTTTAATTTTTTTTTCCTTTTTTATTTTGAGTTAAATTTATATTGATTCCAAAATTTGTCTTACCTTTTTCAATTTTTTTTGGGGGGGGTGAGGAAGCAAGGCAAAGCGGGTGGTGGGGTGAGGTGCGTGGAACTATACCATTTTAATCTTTTTCCCTTTTTATTTTGAGTTAGACTTACATTTGTTCCAAAATTTATCTTACCCTTCTTAATTGAAGAGGGCGGTGGGTGGTGGTGTGGGGTCCGTGGAAATTTGACCTTGATAATGATAAAAGGAAGTAGATGCTCTTGCAAATCACTTGAGACATGGGGGAACTTTTATCAATCTACTTTATATGAGCATTGACTGCCTCGCAAATCTGCAGTTGAATAAACCCGCAGGTATGAGGCTTGTGGTATAGTTTTACTTTGTGAGTTCAAGATTGTATCTACAAAGAATTTTGAGAGTGAACACTAAGACTTCTAAGTTCTTCTATCTATTGGCTTCGTTTTAAAAACAAGAAAGAAAATTAGTTTTAGGTTTTGAAAAGTGTTAATTAATTAACTAATAAACAAATAAAGTAAATTGGAAGAATTAAACTAAACTAAACTATAAGAAATTAAATTACTTCTATTCTAACAATGGAAAAGCAAGAACAAAATTAAACTAAACTAGAATAATGAAAGTGATAAAATTATGCATTCAAGATAATTAAAGATCTTGGTCCCATCTACAAATTCAGGTGAATTTCTTATTTTCTAATCAGATGCATTTTCTTATCTTAGTTTACAGCTCACGTATAGGAAAAGTAAACCGCAAGATGTCATTGTTAAAACAATTATTCTAAAGTACAGTTTTAGAATCACGTTTAGAATAAAAAAAAATTAGAAAGACATTCAATAAGTTCGTCTTTCGTCTAAATCTTTTTTTGTTTATTTCAAAACATAAAGAAAATTTTAATTAAGTAAATTTCAATGAAATATGATCGGGGTTATAAATTTTTTAAAGTTTTTGAAAAGAAAGAAGAAGAAGATTCAGAAAAAGAAACCCTAACATACAAGGTTTACGTTACATACGAGGATTCAATCACATCTAATCATCAAATAAGGATTCACCCATCATTCATAGGTTGAATCAAGATAAATAAACTAGCCTAGCATTGTAAAGAATAAATAAAAGTAAGAATTAAAAGAAAGTAGGGAAGAAAAGACAAACTCCATTAAAGAACTCTTAAACTTTATTGAAAGCAGTAATCAATCTTCAAAACAATTTGAATTTGAACTACAAAGTATAAAAACACTCTAAAACTAGCCTATTTTAATAAAAAAAATTGAATTTGAAAAAAAAATACAGAGAAAAACCTCGAGTTTCTATATCAAGAGAATGTATTTATAGGCAAAAAGACTTAAACCTAAACCTAATCCATGTCGCACAGTAAAAATCACTGCTATTTGAACGACACGACAAGGTGTCCAAACAGCAAAGAAGAATTAAAATGCAGATTGAATTTGAATTTTTATCTGTTCAGCTATGGCCTTACTGCTGTCTGGACAGCAAGAATTCTCTTTTTTGTTTTCAACTTCACAATAAAAACTAATAAATTTCACATATTAACACAATTTTTGCATGAATTAGTAATTAAATTAAGACTTATAATTACACTTTTTAAGTGTAATTAAGTATCAAATTTTCTTTTTATTTTGAGTTAAATTTAGATCGTTCCAAAGTTTGTATTATCCTTTTCAATTGGAGGGGGGCGGGGCAGGCGGTGGCGTATGGTACATAGAACTACACCATTTTAATCTTTTTTTCCTTTTTATTTTGAGTTAAACTTAGCTCAGTTTTAAAGATCGGTTTTAAAGTTTATTTTGCTTTTTTCATTAAATTTAACTTTATATGAATCTTTTTTTCCGCGGGGGGAAGGGATGGGGAATTCAATCTTGATGATGATAAAAAAAAGCAGATGACTTTATCAAGTTGTACATTTTTGTTAAATTTGAAAACAAATTTTGTGTAAAATTATATACTCCTGAACTTATATGTACAAAGTTTGAAATATATATTAGTTACTACATTTCTATCTTCTTTCTTTTTTTATTTCGAGTCAAAATTAGATTAGTTCAAAGTTTGTTTTGCCTTTTTCATTAAAAATTACTTTATATGAATCTTTTTTTTTCTTGGGAGGGCGGGAAATTCGATCTTGATGATGATAAAAGAAGTAGATGATTCTATCAAGTCGTACACTTTTGTCAAATTTGAAAACAAATTTTATGTAAAATTATATACTCTTGAACTTATATGTACAAAGTTCGAAGTATATATTGGTTACTACATTTTTATCTTTTTTTCTTTTTTATTTAAAGTTAAACTTAAATCAGTTCTAAAGTTTGTCTTGTTTTTTTATTAAAAATAACTTTATATGAATATATTTTTTTGGGAAGGGGGGAGAATTCAATAATGATAAAAGAAGCAGATGACTCCATTAAGTTTTATATTTTTGTCAAATTTAAAAATAAATTTTGTGTAAAATTATGTACTCCTGAACTAGTACATACAAAGCTCGAAACATATATTGGTTACTACATTTTTATCTTTTTTCCTTTTTTATTTTGAGTTAAACTTAGATCAATTTCAAAGTTTGTCTTGCTTGTTTCATTAACTTTATATGAATCTTTTTTTTAGAGGGGGGAGATTCGATCCTAATGGTGATAAAAGAAGCAGATGACTCTATTAAGTTATATATTTTTGTCAAATTTGAAAACAAATTTTGTGTAAAATTATATATTATTAAACTTGTACAAAGTTCAAGCACATATTGATTACTACATTTTTATCTTTTTATTTCGAATTAAACTTAGATCAATTTCAAAATTTACCTTGCTTTTTTAATTAAAAATAACTTTATAAGAATTCTTTTTTTTGGGGGTGGGGGGTGGGAGTTGAGGGAGGGGAATTCGATCCTGATGATGATAAAAGAAAGAAGATGCTATGGCAGATCAGTGGGGACTTTGTTGGGGGGACTTTTTATCAACCCACTTTAATATAAGCATCAACTTTATCGGCAGATCAGTGAGATCATTTTTACTCATTTCTATTTAGTTTTCGGTTGGCTGAGACATTTAGTTTGGGTAATACTGTAATAGCAATGCTCCATTGCCGTTTCGGCTTCAACAGGGAAAAATTCCTTTCCGCAAAAAAGAAGGTTGCCGATCAAAAGAGCAGGGGATCGATAAAGCTTTTACCTTTCACAATCTTTTGCTTGCTTGCTAGGGTATATGATTCCCCCTCTCCGATCCCTTTGTCATGTGGTATAAAAATTATTATTTTATTTTATATCTTCTACAAAAAAAAAAAAAAAAAAAAAAGATTGTTGCTTTCATACTTATATATATATATATATATTAATTAGTTTTATTTCCCTTCAAAAAAAACATTAGAAATTGACTGATTATACCTTCTGCATATATGGTCAAGTGGATTGGTGTGCGCACGTAACTTTCTAGACCTTTGTATGATTAAGGTAGCTGAAACTGAATTCAAACCCAGGAGCATTCACTTATGAGCTATTATTATTAAATAAAAAACAGAAAACTTGTCGGAGAAATGGTTATTCTCTCTAATTTATTGCTTTTAACTTTAAATTATAAGCTTTTCATTATTAAGGTGTGACTGGAATCATCACTGTGGCGCAAATTAATACTGATGAAAGGTACCAACCTAGCTGTACCAGGTCTAAATATGCTTGCATATATGTGGTTCTATATATATATATATATATAATGCAACTCTTCTGCAAGAAGGAAGGAATTAAAAGGTTGAACTTGAAGGAATTGGGTCCTATATATTTACAACATCCACATGCAATTCGCTTTCATGACCCCCTTAATTAAATAGATCACCATAAAAAGAGGCTCATCAATTGCGCACACCAATTCTCTCTACACTCACCACACATTACCGCCACCTCATCATAGTAAGCCAAAAGAGTCCGTAACTGATCATCGCTAACTTCCAAGTTGTCAAAAAAATTTATCTCTTTCATATCAACCCCCCCCCCCAACTCTCTCTCTAAACCCTTTTTCTTCACTATCCATAGGAAAGAACAACTAACCAATTAATAGCCGCTCCAACACGAAAATGTGGTCATCATCATCAACTTATCATCAATTGGGCAATCAAATACTTCTTCTGTTGCTTGTTTTATTTCCCGTGAATGCCACTTTTCCAAGGAAGCTAGATGAAACATTAGTACAAGAGGCACCCAATCCGGATGTGAAGTGCATGTCCTGCCCTTGCGTTAATCCATGCAACCAGCAGCTCCCTCCACCGCCGCCGCCCCCGCCACCGCCGCCATCACCTCCACCTCCAAATTTACCATCTCAGTACTGCACTCCACTAGCGCCGCCGCCACCAAGGTTCACTTACTTTAGTGGTCCGCCTCCACCGAGGTTCATTTACTTTACGGGTCCGCAGTCGAATTTGTATCCAGCTGATCCATATGGCTTGATTATCTACTCCCGCGCAGGACGGAATGCAGTGAGTTTTCTGGTTTTAGCTGGTTCTGGTTTGTTACAAGGGTTGGTGCTTTGGTTAGTTAACGTAATTTAAACAGTGAAAAATTTTTATGATGTAATCATTTTTCTAAAAATAAATATTTTAATGATTGTCATGTTTCAAGGTAAAAAATAAAGCAAAGCGCGCACGTTCTTTAGAAACATCATTCTGGCTAATAAAAATTAGATAAATCTTTTGCTTTTGTTTTAATAAGACATAATTATTCATACAAACTAATTTCGGTATGCAACTAGTTTGAGTACAGTTTTGTTTCTGGAGGTTGGTTCTCAATTGGGTAAATTAAGGAGGTGCTGCGGTGGAGGAGACCATTAGCTTGGAGGACTCAGTAAATAGATTTAAGGTTCGGATCGAATCGCAATTTCGATGCTAAGATAAATTAACAATACACAATGAGAGTTGTTTTTAGAGGACTCCTACGATAAAAAGGGTTAATTATAAATTATGACAGTTAATTCAATTTTTTAAATTTGTTTTTTTTTTTGTTGATAATTTGTTTGAGTTTTCTTAAAATTATTAACGAAAATTTATTCAACTCAATCGTTAATTAAAGAACATTAAAAATTAATTAAAGTACACGCAAACTTATTTGGATACCTAAATTATTAAAAATAAAAAAAAAGGTTAATTATGTCATTAACAATTTCCTTTTTCACTTGCAATAGTCACCTGACCTAAGTGACCCCTAAAGTTGAAATGGCCTTGATAAAGCTTGATATTGATCAATCTTTAATAATATCTACGAACAAATTGACCACCCAAATCTGACGCTATGGAATTTGGAACACGAAGCCATTAAAACTTTTGTATCCAGCTCTTGTTGCCTCAGCTTCGACTGCGATCAATTTAATTTGTACTTGAATTCTTCCCAGCGAGTGGAATCATGTCAGACTTACATTACAAGCATGGGAGTACTCTTAATTAGGAGCATTATGTGCCCACTTTTTGACCAACAACAAAAGATGGAAAAGTAATAAATTTAAATAAAAATATTAAAAAACATAAATGAAATTCATTTGAAGACCTCCCTTATTCAAATCAAGATAAATCAGAACTTTAGATCATAAGATCAATTTTTAACTTACTCCTCTTATTTTTTCATTAATAGAAATATATACAGACTCTACAAAATAATTATCTAATTACTATCTCAACTATTTCTAAAATCTTTTAAATATTAAATCCACAACTATCACTTTATTACTTTTAAAATACTCCTAAAATTTCTCGAGTATTACCATTATCTGTCTAACTTAAATTATATGTAAAATATAAAATTAAATACATAACATACTCTTATTAGCCCAAAGGTTATTACAATATGGATACAAGAAGGTCTATTGAAGGCATGTTCTCGAATGTTCAAACTAATTACTGCCCAACTTGTTACCGTCCTCACGACAATGTGCACTTCGATTGTCTTTCAGTTCATTTATGTCTTCAGCAACGATTGTCTTTCTGTTCATTTACCGTTCTGACGACAATGTTCATTTATAACATAATCAATTCTATAAACAATAAAAACTTAATAATAATTATATATATATATTTTTACTAATGAGAGACATCCTATTAAATCTCTCAAATACTGTTAAAATTACTAGTTGAACCATTAAATTAAAAATAGTATAATCAACAGTTTAATGTTCAAGCATAATTTTATCTATCTCTAAAAGTAATATTATTTCTCTTCTACTCTTAATCTCAAAATAACTTATTATCCTCTCTTAGATGTCCGGTACTCCTCCTTACTGAAAATTCTAAATCCGTCCGTATTTCCATCATGGTATATTGGCAATGCACCTCCTCCTTCAGACTCCATATTACCTTATTTTCCATTTTACTACAAGCAGCCTCCCCCTCCTCCAGATTTTTCGTCAGCAACCCGACTCGCTCAATCCATCTCCTGGATTAATTCGGGCTTGATTTTCCTATCATTTGTCACTTTGAGTTCAGTTATTTGGGGGGAGGGGATGAGCTAGGATTAATTAGCTTTGATTGATTTCTAAGCTAAGGAAGGAATCAGCAATGGGGATTAAAAGAATTTGTATTGAAAAATTGACAGCATGTCTGCAGGCAGAGATTATTATTCGATTCTTGTATTTTCCTCAATGGAATTTGAATTGAATATATATCCAAAAAGAAAAAAAAAATTGATCAGATTGTAGGATGGAATTACGCATTTCTGTGAAGCCTTCCAAGTTTTTCCTCACAAATATGAGCCTTCGAATTACTCATTTTTTATTTTTTTATCAAATCAACGCTAGCAACTTCCAAATTAATGCCACCAATATATATATATATATATATATTATATGCAGCTTCTCGTTGGCATGTAGCCAGCGCTGCCGGTCTATGAAGTGAATGATCGATATATATATATATATATATATCACAAAATTGAGAATATCATCCATGAAAACGGAATCATTCAATTAAAGATTATGATAAAATGAAAAAAATAAAATAATGAAATAAAAGAACATCACAAAATTCAACGAGATGATTACAAACATTATTTATTTTTGATCCTAATGAAAGAAATAATAATCATTTAGGTCATATTTGGAACATATATTTGTAGAGGAGAATAGAAAAAGCAAAGGAAAATAGCTAGAATACAAAATGAAGTAAAAATGTTAATTTTATTTCATTTTTTTTAATTGAAATAAATATTTATTAACAAAATTTGATTTGTATTGGGTTCAGTATACAAAAATTGCAATCAAATTATAAATTTTATTTTTTCTTTTTTTTTTTTTTTTCCTTCCACGAATCTATGCTCCAAATATAGCATTAAATTTTCTGATCCAATTAATCAGCTGACACAAACCAAAGACATCTAAGATTTTGATGATGGGCTTCGGAGGACTGATGAGCCCTTTGTCAATTGATGAAGCGGTTTGTCTGTAAACCTCAATAAGTTATAAGCAAATGCTCCAGCGATGGCTCCAACTATTGGGCCAACCACATACACCCACAGCCCTTTATATACGTGTTTGACGACAGCAGGCCCAATGCTCCTTGCTGGGTTCATTGATGCTCCGGAAATTGGCCTGCATTCATGCATCCATTTCTATTTTTAAATAAAAAATAAAAAGAAGGAATTTTTTATTTTCAATTTTTTTCCCTAGAAAAAAAAAAGAATTTTGAAAAGTATTTTTCTAGTTTGTATCATCCATCACAAGAAGATTTATTTTGTTCCGCTATTTCAAGAACAGTTGCTTTTTATCCTTCAAAAGTATAAGAAATTTGCAATATTTGAAATGAAATAAAATAAAATAACCTCGTAATTAACACTACAAAATTCATATTAATTATCTGAACAAGTGCCAACATACCCGGCAACAAAGACATTTAGCATTATTGTCATTCCAATAGCAATGCCTCCCAAGTCTTTATTCTGTAATGAAGACAAAACGCAAACAAGGAAATAAAGCAACAATATTGAAATAATAAATAAAAGAGCATGGAAATACTATTTATATGTGTGTGTGTGAGAGCGAGAGAGACAGAGAGAGAATTTCAGCCTTACGGAAAATAAAATGTCATTATCATATTATACATGAAACGCGTTAATGAATATATATATATATATATATATATTAACCATGCTTACAAATGATGTAAATTTTGTGCATATTTAAAGAAAAAAGAAAGAGTAACTGAACATAATCATATAATATAATTAAAGAAGAGTAACCAATGGCTGTTCAGCGCGATGTAAAACGTTGAAAAATTTAAAAAATTTTTAAAAGTTATTCATTTTTTATCTCACTGTATAAATTACGAACTCATAAATTATTTCAAATTATTTTATTTTTTATTACTCTAAATACCTCTTAAATAGAGGTTGAGAAGGAAATTTTGGCTTTAAGGAGGGCACATATTTAAGCATCCCTAAAGGATGCAAACACTAAGGAAAAAAAGATTAATATATATAATATTTTTAAAAAACATATTCACTTTATATTTCCAAAAAAAAATATTTGTTAAAGATTAAAAAAAGTGAAAATATCGATCAAAAAATATAAACAATCGAGGAGCCTCGGTGCAAAAATATTGAAATGTGCTAAAACAACATACCGCTCTATCATCAGTACCAACAGCAGAGACGACGAACAAGAGAAGGAAGGTGATTACAATTTCTGCAGCTAAAGACTGGCCATTAGATCCCGATGGTACCGTTCCAAAGTATGCTTTCGGACCTATATCGATCATTAGAGCCAGAGTCCCACTGGCAAGAATGGAACCCATTAATTGGGCCACTATGTACAGTGGTACCTACAATTAATTAATATACAAAAATGGAAAAAAAATTATTATTCGTAGTAATATACCTTATATAATCAAAGATCTTAAAGCCCCCTAATAAAGTAAAATTAATCTTATTAAATAATTAACAATTTAACTAAGATTTTCTCCATTAGGTTTTGGTTGCTAATAATATCGAGCAATGCTACGTTTATAATACTTTTTTTCTAACATTATTTTACAACAGCCAAAGTATACTGGTCATGACCAGTATAGTGTAAAAAAAAAGTGTGAGAGAGGGTGTAAGAATCTAAGGTGACGTAATAGAGTGGTTTAAAACGGTGTCATTTTGGATATTATAAAAAAATATTGTAAACCTAGTATTTTTAATAATATCAACATCAACGCTTATATATATATATATAGAGAGAGAGAGAGAGAGAGAGAGAGAGAGCGAGAGAGTAATTGATCCAAGAACAAACCTGCCAATATGGAAACCTCTTGAAAATAGAGAGTGTGATGGTGACTGCAGGATTGAAATGAGCCCCAGATATATGACCAACGGTGTAGATCATCACCATGACTATTAAACCCCACGTCACACAAATGCCTGGAAACGTAACGATGCCATCCTGTGTCTTATTGACCACAACCGATCCGCAGCCCGCGAAGATTACAAAATATGTTCCGATTACCTCTGCAATCACCTGAAAACAGGTACCCAATTTGTTCACATATATATATATATATATAACCATGCAGATACATTTAATTGTGCTAAACAAATATGTATGTATGGTTTTATCATCGACCTTTTGGGTTGTGGTGACAACTGAGGTTGAAGTGCAGAAATTGAATTTGTTCTTGGAATCTAGGACGTTGGCGGGAGTGCCTAAACCTTCTTCCATTCTTGTGATCTCTTCTTCCACTCTGTTAATCTTTGTTGCCATTGACGATCCTAAGAGAGAAGAAGATAGGGGCCCAACAATGGTCACGTGTATACTTACACACACACACACATATATATATATTCAGAGAGATCTGCAATTTTGGAAGCTCCCTTCTTTCTCTAATAATAGAGAGGCTTCTTAACGGGTGTTTTTTTAAGATAATATTGAGAGGTGATTTTAGAAGGGAGGATTAACGGGAGGAGATAAGATCATCTTATTTGGGTATATCTAAAAAGGTAATCCGACAAAATGGTATCAAGAAATGGTCTTCCGTATAATTCAAACACGTGCAATACCGTGCCGTCTTATTAGATAATTTCTCATTGGATACAAATAAATATTATTTGTTGCCTACTGGTTTTGGTCAACGGGCATCCTTAAATTTCTGGATACCCAAAACAGTAAAAATAAAAAATAATAATAATAATAATAATAATAATAAAATTTCCTCTGTCCTATTTATGTGGGGATAAAGTAGCAGAACACGTAAGTAAATATGATCCAAGAGATTTGCATGTTAGTTATTTTATCTGGGGGAAAAAAAAAGTTTTAACAGTCTAATACAAATTGTGATATCATTTTTATAAAGTTTTAGTTTTTATTTAGTTTTTGAGTATTTTTTCCATTTACTGCCACAATAATGACTGGGAAGAGAGTAATTAGATACCAAGGAGTTATTCCAAAAGAAATACAAAATAAATATCTATGAAAATTGATAAATGTACTATTTCATTAGATTCTTTCACTTCACATTATTTCTTTTCATTAAAGGCCCTCTCGTAGTTACGATCATACATGTGTACAACAAAAATTCACTGAAACTAAAAATATTAAGAAAGTTTTTTTTGTAACATATGATCATTTTGCTTTTGATTTTTTCTTTTTAATTGTCAATTTACCTTGGATAATTAAATTCACAAATTTATATAAACCATCTTAAATAGAATGGAAATAAAATGTAGGATAAAAGGACAATAATACCACTAAATAAAGTCATATAAAATTAATTAAAAATCTTGAGAGTTAACTCAAATGGTAAGTAGGGATGGGCATCTCGGCCGACCCGTTCGAATTTGATTCGTTATCTGATCTGAATAGATGTGAAATTTGGATTTTTTTTTTTTTTTGAGATTGGATCGGATTTGGATTTAATTTTTTAAAAAAAATTGGATATTGGATCGGATATGGGGATGGCATTGCCTCCGTCCCAATCTACCCCGAATCCGATATCTAATCCGAATCTACCCTAATCTGCCCTGATTTGTCCCGATCTGTCCTGAAAAATATTTGAATAACTCCAAATCATTTGAAACCACGATGACAACATCGTCGCTATACCATGGCAAATAATATTCATATTCATAATACTCTAGACTTATTGAACTTCACTATTATTATCATTAAAATGAATATTAATAAATAAATTTAAAACAAAAATTGTCATCAATTTGTATTAATTAGGGTGTGTTTGGGAAAGATATTATAAATTTAATTTTTTTCATACTTTTGTGCAAATTAAAGTTTTAAAAGTTCAATTTATTTCTTTCATACGCAAAAATCAAGAAAACTTAAAAGAGGTAAATTTAAAATTTTATAATGTCTATCATTTGGGACTCTCGATTATTGAAATGTATTACATTATTTACAAAATATGTTATTATGTATTATTTTGATTTCGGAGATGAATTATTTGGTAGTAATAGATTACATACAACTTAAGGGCAGATTCGAAGGTGAACAAATGGTTTGGAGTTTTGGATATCCGTGAATATATCTGTTCTTTATTTGGAGCAGGGATAGAAGTCCAAAAAAATATCTGTTTGGAGTTCGGGGCAAATTTAGAGGTAGGCGGATGATTTGAAGTTTGGATTTGGATAATGCTATATCCGCCTCCGATCTGCCCCATTCCCATTGGTAAGATCTTAAGTTTGCTCTCCGGTGATTACTTGTTTGACCTTCCTCAGAGTTACTAGAGTGTTTATTTGATCGTTAACTTCAGAACCTGATTAGTCAAGTTCAAGATTCAGGGATTAGTCAAGGTGTGTACAAATTGGCTCGGATACTCTTGCGGACACTCTCGATTCAAAAAAAAAAATTATTAAAATCTTTATAATATCTATATCTAACGCACAAGTATATATGAAATTTGAATAATTTTTCGTAAGAAAACATTTTGTCAGATTTTCTTTTCGAGAGTTACAACTATCTATCCTAAGGAATTGAATTAACAGTAACTTTAAATCTAATTAAAAAAAAATCTTAGGTACAGTAAATTCTTATTAGAAGGGGCGAAATATTCATATTTAATTTTTTTGAAATAAGAAATATCAATAATAATTTTGACAATCGAAGCTTACTGGGTGGGTCGCATAATAGTAAGGAGGTTCTTCTAGGCTTATAACAATTGTTTTTCTTATTTGAAAAAAAAAAATACCAGATGACTTGGAGAAGAAAAATATTCAAAAAAAAAAAAATATATATATATATATATGTTGGTGCTCAGCTGGCAACATTGTTGAAAAATAAAAAATAAAAAAAAATTCAAAGAGAACACGACAAGAGTCTGATGATCTTAATAAGGACAAGGAACAGATTCATATTAAGACCATTATCATTCAGAGAGGAGAGGGGAGGGGATTTAGTTGATCTAACGGGATCCTGCCTGTCATACTCAGAAGCATTTAAATTAGGGCAACAATAATTGGGGAATACTTTATTATAATCAATCAGTGACACAGTTTCGGAACGTTCGTGCGCTAAAGCTGTTCTTCCGTAGGTATTTGGTTGGTCAAAATAAAAATAGATGTTTGGTAGGTTAAAAATTATAATAAAAGTATAAAATTTAATTGAAAAGTGATATGTGATAAATTTTAATTAAAAAAATAAAAAAAATTAGTAAAAATTAGTGAATATTAATTGATTTTAACTAATCAAACACCTTAATAAGTTGTGTTTGGGTACTAAAACAATATTTTGTGCTTTTATAATTTTTTTTTTGCTTTATATGGTTTTTTACTAAAATTTATTTTCTTTAGATTATAAGTTTTTGGCATATTAATCTCATTAATTAAAAAATAAAAAATTAAGAAAATTCATGTCTGATTAAATAAAAATTAGAAAAATCAACTTTTTTGTTGATTCATTTTTTTTAAATAGGTATATTTTACTCACATGAAAGATAAATTTTTTGATTTTTTTACGAATACAATTAACACATCAAAAAAATTACATCTTTTGAAAAAGAAAAATCAAAGTTTGATGAAAAAAAAAGGCTGAAATATATGGCTCCATTTGGAATGATAAAAAATTCTAAAAAACAGTGAAAAATACTGAAAATTTCTAAAAATTATTCACTTTTTATCTTACTATCTCACTGCATGAATTACGAATCTACAACTTGTTTCATTTTATCTGATTGTATCTCACTTTTTTTTTTACTCCGAACGCAAAATATATATATATATATATATATATCGCCTTTTTAAGTACAAAATGCTATCTCTTTCATCAGTTTTTAATCAGTTTTAACTTCGTGAACTATAAAATACCAGAAATGGTTAGGGTAGCAAACTTTCCGAGGGCACAAAGGACATTTTTAACTGGCTTTTAATTCATTATATTTCAAGATGCCAAGATTTTTCAAAACTTCCCCAAGAAAATTCTTATTAATTCAATGAACAGGACACAAATTAATTCTTACTTCCGCCAGTTTAGAAGTTAGGCTACCTAACCTTGTTTTACCACCCAGGAATCAAAAAAAATATATTCCAAAAAATTCTTAACCCAATTTTTTCCTATTGTGAGAGAGAGAGAGAGAGAGAGAGAGAGAAGCTGATTAGTCAAGGAGGAACAGATGAATACGACCTCAAAGAACACCAGACTGATATACTTGACTTGCTTAGCCGCTTTCAACTTCAACCGCTTGTGCGTGTGTATGTATATATATATGCGCCAGAGAAATTTCATTCAAATTATAAAAGATGAAACATTCAAACTTTCAGATTTTGTATATCTATTCGTCAGCCCATCTTCAGTAAATTCCATGTAAGTTTGGCAGAGTTCGATTGTTTTTGTTCACGTAACTGTCTTTTCCCCAATGAAAATGGGTCTTGATATCCTACCTTCCACCAAATAAGAAGAATGTCCCATAGAAAAGAGACTACTACTAATCCTGTTGTGACTTCAAACCTCAGCTTGGACCCCCCCCCCCCGGCCCCCAAATGAAGATGGATTTACCTAATGGCACTGCCAAACACCTAACACATTCTGGTTCAAGAGTGGCTTCTAAGATTCAAAATCACTTGATGTCATTCTTAAATATAACTTTGAAAAGGAGATAAAACCTTCACTGATTGTATAACATTTAAATACAACAGGTATTTTTACAGGAACCAACTTAAAAATTAAAAAAAAATTAAAAAAAAAAACACCAAAAAAACACTAAAGCTTCTCAACCTCATACAATTTCCACTTTATTGACACTTAACCAGTCACCCGGTTCCATCACAGAGGCCTGGACTGGCATTCTTCACGATAACTTATTTCTTTCCTCCTACCGTAGAAAATCATAATCTCTCTCTCGCGCGCGCAAAGCCAGTAATCGAGAGAAATGAGGGGGAAAAAGGATTTGAACCAATACGAGAAAAGCAAATCACTTGGAAGGAACTTCAGAGGCGCAACTAGTAATAGGAAGATCAGCTGGGGTGCATACCAGAGCCCTTTGCTGTAAATGTCTCAAGCTCTGCTCCATGCTAACTTGAACCATCTCAGCTAGCATCTGCTTAGCTTTCCCGGATTGTTCCTCTCCTTCAATCTGAGATATTAGATTACATACTATATTCTCTAATGTGTCGGGCTCGAGCTCAGATCTTGGGTAAGGAGAGTCTCTCAGCAGCCGCAAGAGTGTTTGCGCTTTCGACTGGGACTTGGGTGTTCCCAGAACAGTGAGCTCAAGAAGGCCAGGGATTACACCTTCTCTAAGAATTGGCTCCCTATATTTACACCGGTCAATCTCGCACATTGTCAAAAGTGTCCCAACTGCATGCTCTCGGCTTTGAAGAGACCCACTTTCTATTACTTCCACCACTGCAAGTATTCCACCATCTTCAGATGTCAATGCAGTTCTTCCCTCATCAAAAGCCACCAGCGATTCCAAAAGAGCAGTGCATTTCTCCGCCGTTTTTGAGGACTTTTTACAGGTCGTAAGCAGGTGAACTAAAGGAGGTATTGGATCTGCCTCAAGAATAAAGCTACGATTGTCCAAGTGCGTTGAGAGGTTGTAAAGTGCCAACACAGCATCAGCCTTAGATTGTGAGCTCCCATGTCTTAGAATTTCCACAAGGAGAGGTATGGCTCCAGAAGCACCAATGATTGGCTTGTTGACAGAGGAAGCAGACAATGTTAGTAGAGAGGCAGTTGCATGCTCCTGCAAAGTTGAACTCTCCGACTGTAGAAAACTGATGATTGGTTCCAAGGCACCAGCATCCATGATACAAACCTTGTTTCTGCATGTTGTAAATAGAAAAATCGGAGACAATTTGTGAGTTAGTACTTAATTAGTACTTAACTTCAAGTACCCTGACAGGTGACAACCATGCACTAGACTATAAAATTTCAAAGCATTCTGCATGCATCCCTCGATAAATTATTCTTAATTAAATGTTGAACAGTGTTATGAAATGAGAAATGGTAGAAAAAACAAGAATTTTCTCTTAAATATACTGTGTTACTACTCTGTACTCTTTCCATACTCTGTCTAGAACTTTATAAGTATTGATCCAAAATAATGATGCAAATTATCCATTTCACCATGTCTACAAGATGGACGAGAGAATGAATTGGATAACTTTACGAGGCCAAAGGATGAGGGCATTGGAGTTCATATATAAAAGAAAAAGCAATTCATATCAAAGTCTCTATGTACAGATAAATAACTTCAAAACAGCCACAAGTCTACACACTTCTCAATAATGGTGAGACAGAAAAGAAAACGTTTTAATTCCTAGCTACCAGTGCATAATATTATCGCAGAATATTGATTGTGATATCAATCAAAATTTTTGAAGACATCATCCCAGATACACCAGATTAAGTATCAAATTGATGACCCCCTAATAACCGATGAAATATTTGCTTGCATTCAGCAAGTAGCAACTCTCTGCCAGTTCATAACTGCTGAACTTAAAAAGTAATTAATTTCAAAATTCCAACCATGTGGCTCTATCAAACGACAGTTTTAGTTTCATAATTGCTCCCTTACAGAGACATGTCTTATAATAAAAGAAATTTTTTTTAACTAGAATTTAAAATTGAAAAGAGAAAAGGGGGGATTAAGATTTCTTTCTTGCCCAAGAGAATCCATGTGATGACTTCAACGGGAAGTTAGAAGGGAAAAAAACCAAGGAAAAAGGAAGATATTTTGATGAAAGAAAGAAAGAAAGAAAAACCATGTGAGGAAAAGAACAGCCCCACCTCCAAACCTAACCAGCCTGCACCAGAAAGCATCCAATGTTGCAGCAAGAATTGAAAAGCACTGGACTCAAAAATGTTGAGGATGTAATTGGTTTAAGTAATAACTCCATGATTAACAGTTCTAACAAAATATGCCTCCAAAATTAACCACTTAATAACCATTTAGACTGATTAAGATCCATTCTTACAAAATCAAAAGTCTACCTTGATGCTATTTCTACCTTCAACAGTTCCAATACTTCTGCTAATATTCTGAATAAATATTAATAAGCAAAAATTCTGATCAATTTGATTCATAAAGTAATTAAGGACTATGAGTTCTTTGGACGAACTAGTCCAGAGTCTGTTTGATTGAAGAGAAAATGTTCGAAAAGAATTGTGTCCCAAACAACAAAAGCCACACTTAAATTAAGCCTTTAAAAAAAAACAAAAAACAAAACCATTTGGTTGCACACGAGCCTGGAGTTCAATTCGTAAGTTCTTGGAGAAATAAATATTTATATAACATTCATAATTCAATTTTCTTCTTTCCTTCCTATTACTTTCCTTCGAACCAAACAAGTAAAAAAATATAGGAACAAAGTACAGCCTAAATAAAAAAAGAAGACAAGAAGAAAAGGCCAGAGGGTTTACGTAACATCGGCAGCTAAACATCAAAACCAAACACAAAAATTAACCCAAAGGGATAAAATATTCAGCGAATTGAACAAACACCCAAACAATTGAATCAGTTAGAATTCAGCCACACCAGCTCTGAGGAATCGATCACAAGATTACATATACACATATATACTTACGTTTCGTCTTTAACGGCAAGGTTGAGAAGAGCAAGAAGGGCGGCCTCGTTGGCCTCGGCGGAATCCGAGCGGAGCATATCGACGAGGGGTTTGACGGCGGTGGAGAAGTGTCGGCGACAGCGCTGAGAGGTCTTGGTGAGGCGCCGGATCTCCATGGCGGCCTGAATTTTCGCATATAGGTCGTCCGATTGGATGAGGTGAAGCGTTTGCTGGACGGCGGAGGATGTTCGGGGCGTGTCGGCGTCGGAGTTGCCGCCGACGAAGTGGGTCTCGGAGTCCATTCGGTGGGTGTCCTGTCCTCTGTATTTGACAAGTACGCACTACAACAAAAATAAACAGACAGACAGGGATAGAGAGAGAGCGAGAAGAAAAATATCGGAGTTGGGTGGCCTTTTAAAGAGAGAGAAAGAGAGCTTCTAGAGAGAGAAAGAGAGAGAGAGAGTGAAACGTAAGGCGCAGAGGAAACGTGAGAGTCTGTGCCGTGGCGTTAAGCAACAGTTAAAGCGGAACGCTCTTGACTCTGCTTTTCAACGGCCTTTTTGTTGGGTGTTACTGTTTGGGATTTTTCATGTTATTTTATTTTATTAAGATAACAAAAGTAAAGAATAAAAATAAAAAATAAAAAATTAAATTTGGGAAATAACCATAACTTACAATTAACTCCATTAAATTAAAATTTAACGATTTATATATATTTATTTTTTAATTAGAATAACATGAATATATCTAAGTCGACAGTCTCAAATTAATATTATCGAAACTGACATTATATTATTATGTCTACTTCCACCTTTTCCAAAAAATTAATACACATAAAAAAAAAATAATCTCCAATAAATCTAAAACCATCTTAAATAAGCTATCAAAAAAATCTCATAATTTTAGAAAAATGCTATTTTATCATAATTATTCTTTATAAAAAAATACTATCAAAATAATACATTTTTGGACACTTGTATATTAAAAAATATTTTTAATAAATGATTATTTTTGAAGTGATAATTTTTTACCGGACAGACTTGGCGTATTGATCAATGAATTTGCTCCCTACACAAATGGTCGCTAATTCGAATTGAATCTAAGTATGATAGTTCGGGACTTATCATACTTTTTTAGTTTAAAAATAAATAAATAAATAATTAATTAATTAATTAAAGCGATAACTTTTCAAATTTATTACGCAACCTTAGTAACATTTCTAATAGAAAATATTACTTATAATTTTATCACTTATAAAGTGTTGTTTATATATTTAATAATACTTAAATCACAAGTAATCTCACATAGTATTTTTTTAACTAACTTCTACACTTTTAGTCTTATGGACGCACAAACAGCAGGTGTAAAAGTATTCCAATTCAATTAAAAAAAAAATTGCTGTTTAAAAGTAAAATTTCAAATGAACGGATTCATAATTAATCCCTACGCTCTTCAATAATACCCTATTGTTTTGAAACCACGAATCCTTCCCTATTCAATAATAGGGGAAACATCATGGTAATAAAGTAGTCGTAGTTTTTAGATGCAGTATAAAAATGAAATCTGGACATTTATATCACACGCCCAGTCTTGTATAATAATTAATGGCAGATATAGCACGCATATGTCCTAAAATGTTCTTCTACCATAATTTTTTTGTTTTTTTCCCAAAAATTACTACATGAAGAGTAATACGATGGCGGTCAGTTTAAAAAGAAAAAATCATTTTAATAAGTTTTTCTATTTTTAAATTATAGGCTCATTTAGGTCACCACATTTTCATAACATTCCATTTAGAGTGTGTTTGGTGCACCAAAAAGTGAGATAAAACGTGATTTGAGAAAACTTTTTACTTTTGGTACACACAACTCAAATCACGTTTTTTAGAGATGAATAGTAAGATTTCGTTCTGACGGACTAGATTTTCGTTTGGACGGATTCAAAATTTTAGACAGTCATGACTTCTTTATACTACAATCCGTTTAAATGGATTGTAGAAACCGTTTGGACGAAAGTTGGCCACGTGATTTCATTGGAACGGTTTCTACAATCCGTGGAAACGGTTTTAAAAACGCCACGAAAAACAGTCAAAGTGGATGTCGTTTGGTAGATTGGGAGTCCATGGTGAGAATGGCGAAAAAATTTTTGCTATTTGATTAGCCGAATTCTAATTATCGACCTTTTTAAAGAAAGATATTAAACTTTTTTTGAATTTTAAGAATGTAGGAATGTGTAAAATTTTATAGAGATTTTTAGAAATTTTCAGATATTTTCAAAGATTTTCATCAAAATTTAGTGTGCCAAATCTACCCTTAAAATGGTAAGTTTGATTTATTTGATAAAGATACTCACCAATTCTTATATTTAAAATTTAAATAAAAATTTATAAGTTTGCTTTAATTTCGTTGCATATCTTAAATTTTCATATTTCTATATAGTTTAAAATTTAATTTAAAATAATAGCTTTTGATGAGAATCAATTTTTTTGCTTAAACCATTTAAATAAATGAATGAATTTATCCTTATATATCATATTTACTAAATTTTTAATTTTTCATTAAAATTTAGTATTTCTCTTAAATCAAATCAATTCAATTATTAAATTTAAAATATGTTCCAAACACAAAATCTTATTTACTAAATCAAATCAAATCAAATCAAATATATTCTTTATTTTGAAATCAAATTAATTCTAAAATAAGAATTTTCCAAACGGAGCGTAAATGTTTTCCCCTAATGCTTTTTAGAGATATAGTATTATTTTTATCAATAAACATAATTAAATTTATTGATTAATCATTGTGACACAACTTATCAGCAACGGGCCACCCCAATCAATTTATTCGTTTTTACTAGCAAATATAACCCAAAAAAATATATTATATCCTTTTTAAATCATTTATATTTTAGTATGATACAAAAAAAAAAAAAAAATCACTGCTTAGAAAAAAAAAATTACGTGGATTGAGGTTATATGAATATATAAAAGAATAGGTGAAAAAGATTCGTTATGTCAATTTTAGACATTTTTACAAAATTAAAAATCAGAGTTAATCAGTTGCTTCAACAGATACGAGTTGGGACCCAGGGCCGGCCAAAGTCAAAATTTCTTTATTCCGGAAATTATTTTGGGATAAATTTAGGTGCTCAGAGATGAGTGCTAGAACTTTTTTTATTCCCAGGATTAGGCGCCTTTTTCTCTCTTTTTTTTTTTTTTTTTTTTTTCCTTATGAGGTAAGTTTAGGTATACAAAAAGTTGTAATCGATACTATAAATCATATTTAGTAAAAAAAAAAAGTAAATTAATATATAAAATCAAAATAATTTATAACAGTTATAAATCATCAAACGTAAATTTTTTATATTACTATTCATAAATAAAATTAGTTTCGTATACTATCTTACTGAATCTTATCAATTAAAGTAACAATTGACGACTTTTTATGTCACAAAATGTCTGAATAATTAAATTTATAATGAATGAATTTATTTGTGATTTATATTCTATAAAATTTCATTTTAACGACGCTTCTAACTAAAAATGTACATTATAGTGCTGCAATGGAACAAATTTTTTGGTTTCGCATAAACTAATCTTGTATTTTTTAATTTTTCTTCTTTATTTTATTTTTCTTAGTTTCTTAAATATTATTTAATATTAGGTTATCAATAATGAGTATAAAATTTAAATTTTTTTGGAGTGGGAAAATATTTTTATATGCTTAATAAATTTATGGAACAATTTAAATTTTAGAATATCTTGTTTTTAATTCTTTATATCATTAACTATAGGTTGTGAATTGAGTTATATATAAATGGTAAAATTATTTCGACTTTTGAATTTTAAATTATATATAATAATTAAAAAATATTTAAATTTTAAGGAGATTGATTTTTAACCTAAATTTTTTTTATTCAGGAATTTATATGTGCGTGCTAGTGATATTTTTTGAAACCAAATTCAATCATTTTCTTAAATTTAACGAGGTTGAAGAGTATCGTAATTTTCTTTTTAACTTAAAAAATTACAAGTATGTTTAAAATGTTATTAAAAATCAAGGAAGTAAATATTATGAACACAATTATTAGTTTTTTATTTTCACATTTTTTATTTTTTATTCCAATCTCTAAAAAGTTTACATTTTATTTCTGAAAAACAAAATATTAATTAATTTAAACTTGTACAAAGTATATCAGTCATAATTAAAGGAACTAAAATTATTTATCTATTTAGGTCCTGTTTGGAATAAGAAAAAATAAGATAAATTGAGATAAAATGTGATTTTTGGTTAATTTTGACACTTTTTTTTTGAAAAGTAACAAACTGTGAGATCCGTTTCCACGGATTCAAAAAAATTCACAAACAATAGCGATAATGGTACTCGTTTGAAAGCTTTCAACACGAATAATATTATTGTATAAAAAATTTAAACATTCGGTTAATCTACTTCCAAATTTTTTATTTTTTTAACGAAATATTAAAATTTTTTGAAATTAGTGATGACAAGAAAATTAGAGGTATAAGAGTTGTTAGAGATTTATAATGATTTTTAGAGTTTTTTTAGGATGCCAAACTGACCCTTTTTTATTTTTTGATTGGTAAGAAATTAAAATTTTATAGATGTAACATTTATTTTTTTTAATCCCAAGTTCACTTTTTTCTTTTTTTTTAAACTCTAAATTCCAAACAAAACGCATTATAGTCGACCTCAGGGGGAGATGGCCCCGGGGCCGGTTCCGGGCTTCCTTCGTCCCCTGGGCACGTTGTTTTGCTCGGAAAAGTCCTCCTCAGTGGGCCGATAAGATGCCGAATTACATGTGCATCGTCGGGAAATTTGAGGCAGAAAAGTCAAAACGAAATTAAAATTTATTTTGACTAATTGAAATTCAGGTGGCAATGTTGCTCTTGAGTTACCCCCAAATTATTTTTTTTGCTCAACCAAATGGACCCTTCAACGATGAATTAAAACCCATTACGTACACTTTATGTATGTAAGTTTTTGGGCTAAAATTAACGTATATAAGGATTAATTGAATAATATCTACCAAAAGCTACACATGTGATTACTAGTCCAAATCTCAACCGATAAAAAGATAGTGACGGATGCAGGGATTTGGACTTACTAGAATCACGTCGATAAGTTTAATTTGTACTTGTACGTAATGTACTGAAAAATAATGAGTGGTATATTTGACATAAAAATAAAGGTACAACTTGTAAATTATTTGGGATACTGAAATGATTTATTTTGGAAAAACTATTTTATGGAGCAAAATTATAGATAAACCCTAAAAATTATACTATTCTCATAAATCCGCATTTGAACACAATGTACTGAAAGATAATGGGTAGTGTACTTGACATAAAAATAAAGGTAAAATTTATAAATTATTTGAGTTATTGGGATGATTTATTTTGAAAAAATATTTTATGGGGTAAAATTATAAAAATATCTTAAAAATTATAGTGTTCTCATAAATTTGCGCTTGCATACAATATATTGAAATATAATAGGAAAACTTATAAATTATTTGAGATATTAAAGCAATTTATTTTAAGAAAAATATTTTATGAGACAAAATTATAAAAATACTCTAAAAATTATATTATTCTCCAGTATAAATTTTGCTTCCAATAGGATCAATTGATCCCTTGCCACTTCTTGCACCTGTCACCGAGAAGGGGTCCTATTAGGTGAATGAATTATTAAATTTTCACATGATTAATGTGATTGAAATGTTTCAAAAAGCAGAATATTGGTGGGACAATTAAAATAAAGAGGGCACCATACATAAAGAATTCCTTTCTTGGGCTTCAAGGATTTTCCATGAAGGCTCGATCTAGCTGCCTTCAATTTTGCTAAAAGGGAATGTGTATTTATTTTGTATTGGTATCTTCGTCACGTTGCTTCTCTCTTTTTCATTCATTTGAGAGGTTGGTGGGTTTGTTCGTTACGAGTTCCCACTCTATGTATGTCAGTATTTAGTTTCATTTCGTCCCCTAGTCATTGGATGTTTTCTTTGTTGGCAACTGATCCGAATTTAGCTAGCTTATTCAAACAGTATGCCAGTAAGTTAGCAAACCCCATCATACTCTCTCTCTCTCTCTCTCTCTCTGCGAATATTTATATTTTATAATTCAGAATGTACGAGTCAGTTTACATATATCTTAATTAATATTTGAAATTCTAAAATCAACGAGTGAGTA
The DNA here is from genome assembly GCA_019916065.1 of Vitellaria paradoxa. Classification (NCBI taxonomy): domain Eukaryota; kingdom Viridiplantae; phylum Streptophyta; class Magnoliopsida; order Ericales; family Sapotaceae; genus Vitellaria; species Vitellaria paradoxa. Next base: position 52,067,403 of record CM034236.1, on the reverse strand, counting down.
AATTCTCTAGTAGCCTAACTCGAACTAATAACATATAAGAAAATATCCAAAGTTTTATCAATGAAACTAATTCTCTGAGTTATATATATATATATATATATATGGTTAGGGGTAGAAAGTTAGAAACAATACTGTATCATGGGGCAAGCCAGTACTGTTGGATGTTTGGTGTGGCATAGGTATTGAAGCTTCAATTGTCACACTCCAGAAACAGGAAAACCCCAATGTCATCCACTGTTTGTTACGCACCGCTAGCTGCAGCTCAATTTGGGAACCCACCTTTTCTTAAGCAATACACGTACGTACGTAGTAGTTTTTTTTTTTTTTTTTCATTTGTGACTTATATATATATATATATATATATTATATAAAACTGATTTTCTTTCTTTCCTTTTTTATCCAAAAAGAAAAATAATTAAAAACTTTTTACTAATTAGCTTTTTATATCAAACAAACAATGTCTTGTAATAGGTTGGAACCATATGGCTACGCATAGCCCACGAGCTCCAAAAGTAGATCGTCTTTATGCATGCAAATTGCAATAAGTTTTTCCCCCATTGCAGTAGATTGTCGGCCCTTTGCTTGAAAAATAAAAAAGAAATAAAAAAAGCGGAATTTTTCTAAACTTTTTGGTTATAGAAATTTATGGTGCATTCCATAAAAATTTAAAATTTTTAGAAACTTTTCATTGTTTAGGAACTAAAAGTTTAAGGTGAATTTTTGGACTCAAAATTTTATTTCAATGAATTTAAAATTTAAATTTCTAAATGTGTGAACTTTTATTTCACTTAATTGCACCGTGTGTAAAAGTTAATTGCACTCGTCTCTAGTACATGCAATTGGGGGTAGACATGGGCTAAAGTGGGCTCATTCAGGCCAAGTCTTTGAGCACTTGGCCCAAGCCTTGACCCGGACCTTATATCGAGTTAAAAACTGTGAACTCAAATCTGTCCATTAGTAGAAACCTAAAATCCGATCCCGTTCATTGTGTCTAAAGATAAAATATTAAGAAGTATAAAAATCATACAAAAATAGCTAATAACTTATTTATTATATAAAATAGGCACATATAACTACAATATTGACAACCGTCATTTAGAGAAGTATTTACAAAATTGTTTTTAGCTACCACACTAAGTTACTGTAGTAAACAAAGATCTATAAGAGTAAAAGAGAAGATATAAAAATGATAGGTCATAAAAATTTACTCAAAAAAAAAAAGAAGAATGAAACAAAATTAGTTTTTTACTAATTCTTTTTTTTTCTTGTCACGTTCTAAAATTAACGACTTACACATAATTGACCAAGGAAATCCAACACCGATTTACCGAACGAGATTAAAAAGTTTTGGGAAGAGAGAATGAGAGACACTAAAAAGAGAGAATGGGACGAGGAAAAGAGGAGAGAGAAGAGTGAAAGCTGAAGAGATGAAAAAGAGAGACAAAGAAGAGAGTGAGAATGAGAGATAATTTGTACTACAGACTGAAAAGAGAGGAAAACCGGCTGAGTATTTGGGTTAGGGTTTGTGGGGGAAGAGAGTAAGAGCGGAGTTAGGGTTTGTATATCGGACAGTGTAGAGTTTTTGGCTAACTCACTTATCAACTTCAAGTCGAGTCGAGGTACTTGAACCCAAATCGAGTTCAAAAATAGATCGGGACTAAAAAATTGGCTTAGCCCAGCCTAACCTTATAGGTTAAATTCTCAAACTCAAGCCATACAAATATTGGATTGAACTAGGTGGGTTCTTTGGGTTAACGGGCCAGTGTCCACCCCTACATGCAATTAAGCACCAACTTCAATTAACTGGAATAAAAATTTAAATATTTAAAATTTTAACTTTTTTGTTGATTAAAATAAAATTGTAATGCTAAAGTTTTTTTTTTTAATTTGCCTATTGCATATGCTTTCCTTGGTTTACTACCGTCCGCGGCTCAGGCAATTGAATGGGTTATTAGGATTGGATATGGCTTTTATCCTTACAAATTTAGGGATTTCAGACAATGGTCACGTTCATTGGGCTTGTACTTCTATTCTCTGGCTCAACATTAATCTAGCTCACTAGAATGCGATATTATCAGCCCAAAAGCCCACAAGTGCACTATGCCTGTGCACTGTATTGGACCATGATGCGTCTGATTTCCTAGCCCAAAATGGTAATTCCTTCAATATTATTTATAATCCCCACAAAAAAAAATTTAAAAAAAAAAATAGAGGGGGCTACGGCAACACATTAAAATTGTGTTTGGTTGGACAGAAAATATGAAAGAAAGAAGGGGCAGAGGGAATAACACCCTTTACTTCTGGTAGGTAAGAAAGGAAAATAGAGATAGCAAGGAAGAGGGAGTATAAAAGAGGATGAAAAAAATGAAGCTTCAATTGTCACACTCCAGAAACAGGAAAACCCCAATGTCATCCACTATTTGTTACGCACCGCTAGCTGCAGCAATTCACGTACGTACGTATAGTTTTTTTTTTTTTTTCCTCCATTTGTGACTTATATATATATATATATATACACACACACAAAAAGACTGATTTTCTTCATTTTCTTTGTTATCCAAGAAGAAAAATAATTAAAAACTTTTTACTAATTAGCTTTTTATATCAAACAAACAATGTCTTGTAATAGGTTGGATCCATATATATGGCTACGCATAGCTCACGAGCACCAAAAAGTAGATCGTCTTTATGCATGCAAATTGCAGTAAGTTTTTCTCCCATTGCAGTACATTTGTCGGCCCTTTGCTTGAAAAAATGAAAAAGAAATAAAAAAGCAGAATTTTTGTAAACTTTTTGGTTATAGAAATTTATGGTGCATTCCTATAAAAATTTAAAATTTTTAGAAACTTTTGATTGTTTAGTAGAAAAATAAAAAAAAATAGTAATTTTTATCAATTTTTAGTAAGTCTTGATTGTTTGGTAAAAAGTTCAAGAAATTTCAACAACTTTTAATGGTGCTACCAAAACCCAAAAAAAAAAAAAAAATGTTAGAAGCCTCTATTATTTGGCAACCAAACAGGCCCTATATACAAGGAAAAGTTTAAGGTGAATTTATCAACTAAAAATTTTATTTTAATGATTTAAAATTTTAAATCTCTAACTGTGTGAACTTTTATTTCACTCAATTGCATCTTGGATAAAATTTAATTGCACTTAACTGACATGCAATTAGGGGTAGACATGGGTTGGGCTAGGCTTATTTGGACCGAGCCTTTAAGCACTTGGCTCAAGCTTGACCCGGCCCGATACCGGGCTAAAAACTATGAACCAAAATCCATTCATTACTAGAAAATTAAAATCTAACCCCGTCCATCAAGCCGAAAAATAAAATATTAAAAAATATAAAAATCATACAAAAACAATCAATAATTAGTTTTATTATATAAAATAGGCACAATAACTACTATATTGACAATCATTGTCGTCATTTAGAGAAGTATTTATAAAATTGCTTTTAGTTGTCATGCTAAGCTACTATAGTAGTAAACAAAGATCTATAAGAATGACAAAAAACATATAAAAATGACATGTCATAAATTTACTCAAAAAAAGAAAAAAGAAACAAAATTAGTTTTTTACTAATTCTTTTTTTTTTCCTTGTTATATTCTAAAATTAATAACTTACACTTAACTAACAAAAGAGATCCAATGCCAATTTACCGACGAGATTAGAAAGTTTCAAAAATAAAGAGTTAGAAATACTACGAAGAGAGAGTGAGGCAAATAAGAGAGAAGAGAGAAAAGCGAAAGTCGCAGGAGACGAAGAATAGAGTGAGAATGAGAAATACAGAGTTTGTATTATAGACTGAAAAGAGATGAAGAGCGAAAGTTAGGGTTTGTCTGTTGGGCGATGCAGAGTTTTTGGCTGACTCACTTATTAACCTCAGGTCCTAGTTGCGATACTTGAACTCAAACCCAACCCAAGAATAAATCAGATCTAAAAAATTAGACTAGTCCAGCCCTATGGTTTAAATTTCAAATCCAAATCCTATAAATATCGAGTTGGGTCAGGTGAGTTCTTCGCACCTCTTGATCGGTGTCCACCCCTACAAGCAATTGAGCACTAGTTTCAATTAACTCAAATAAAAATTTAAATATTTAAAATTTTAACTTTTCTGTTGACTAAAATAAAATTGTAATGTTAAAGTTTTTTTTTTTTTTTTTTTGGTTATGTGGAAAATTTGCCTGATGTATATGCTTTCCTTGGTTTACTACTGTCCTCGGCTCAGGCAATTGCATGGGTTGCGGGGATTGGATTTGGCTTTTATCCACACAAATTTAGGGTTTCCAAACAATGGTCATGTTTATTGGGCTCGTACGTCTATTCTCTGGCTCAACATTAATCGAGCCCACTGGATTACAATATTATCAGCCCAATTATCACCCCACAAGTACTCTACGCCTGTGCACTGTATTGGAACATGATTCGTCTGATTTCCTAGCCCAAAACCGTAAATTCCTTCAGTATTATTTATAATCCCCCCCCCCCCAAAAAAAATATAGAGGGGGCTACGGCAACACGTTAAAATTGTGTTTGGTTGGACAGAAAATGTGAAAGAAAGAAGGGTTAGAGGGAATAGCACCCTTTACTTCTGGTAGGTAAGAAAGGAAAATAAAGATAGCAAGGAGGAGGGAGTATAAAAAGGGATGAAAAAATTGGTATAAGGATTGCTGTTTTTTATGGATTTAGCGGCTGACAGATGTTATGTCAATTCGATGATTTGTAATCAAAATCGTTAGATTAAAATTCAACAATTTAGATACATTATTTTTTTTTGAGTTAAATTAATATTAATCTATTTAAACTACTAAATTAAAATCTAACTATCATAAATTAATGTTACGGAGTTATTAGCTTCATTTTTTAACTTTTTATCCATTCAAATTTAGGAGAAATAGAGTGGGGGAGAAGGATGGGAGAGGAGAGAGAGAGAGAGAGAGAGAGAGAGGGAGGGGATAGGGGAGAGAAAAGGAATCAAGAAAAGTAGGAGAAAAAATGGGACAAAGAAATTAAAAAAATGGGACCCGTCCTTTTTAAAAAATAATTTTTAATTTAAAATAAATTATAATATATACATACACACTCATATATATATTCTTTTTCTATCTTCTACCTTTCTATCCCAATCAAATACAATAATTTTTCATCTATTTTCCTTTCTTCCACGTGTCCTAATTTCAACCTTTTTGTTTTTAAATCTATTTTCCTATTCTTTCTCACTTCTCCTACTTTTAACTTTTTTTCCACTGTGCCAAACATAGTGGAAATAAAATGAGAAAAGAATAATGCTATGTCATAAAAACAATTATGGAAATATTGTCACAATTTTAAATTTATTATTTTCAAAAAATAATTTATAAAAAAATATTTTGTTACGCGAGTAAAATTGTCATATGATGAAAAAAACAATAGACAAGTATTTTCAAAAGAAACAACTAAGTAGCTATTATTGTGGAGGAAGGGGTGGAGGAAACGGTTTTGCCTTAATATTTTCATAATTACATACCCTTAAGTTTAAAATCAAAAAATTTATATAACAAATTTGTTCATAATCACATACCCTTAAATTTAAAATCAAAAAATCTATATGACAAATTTGTTCACTGATTTGATATTTAACCTACGTCAATTCAAACATTTAATTGCTAAAATTTATTAATTAAAATATTTAATAGTTGAAATTTATGGCATACTTTAAACACAGGAAACTTCTAGTTAAAAAAAAAGAGTAATTTTACCTAGACGCCTTATAATTTCGACTTTGTACATTTAAATCTCACAGGTTTCATAAATGTGCGTCTAGATTTTCTGTGATTTTAGTTTTATACATTTAGATCTCACATGTTTCATAAATGTGTACCTAAACCCCCTAAGTTTTGTTTTTTATTCACTTAGACTCTTTCCATTAAATTTTTTATTAAAAAATTAATTTTTGACAAATTCAACACTATAAAATTTTCTTTATATTCTTATTATTAATAAAAGTAATATTTATATTATAATATGGTGTATTTTTATATAAAATTACGTTGTAATTAATTTATTAAATTTTTTATGAACCTTTTCTATATTAGAACTTTAATAAAATAATTTAATAAATTAATTTTTATATAAAAATATACACCATATCATAATATAAATATTACTTTTATTAATATTAAGGGTATAAAAGGTATTTTTATAGTATTAAATTAGTCAAAAGTTAATTTTTAGATAAAAAAATCTAACAGAAAAGCTCTGAGTAAATATAAAAAAAAAAACAAACTTTATAATATCTAAGTGTACATTTATAAAAAATAAATGTATATTTTTTTTATAAATGTATACTTAGATATTTTTTTTTTAAGTGTACATTTATAAAACCTGTAGGTTCTAAGTGTATAAAGTCAAAATTATAAAGAGTTTAGATGCACATTCATAAAACTTATAAAATCGGAGTATTCAAAACCAAAATTACAGAGGTTTGAGTAAAATTAACCTAAAAAAAAAATATTACCCCTCCCCCTTACCATATGTATGCCGTATATTTTTGACGTTCTTAAAAAGTAGCTATTGTTTTTTACCTTAAAACGTAGCTATCATGGTGAGCAATAAGCTTGATTTTCAGCCCTAAGAATACGTGTCGTCATTTCTCGTTTGAAACACACTCTCTCTTTCTCTCTCAGGAGGTAATAACTGAAGAATTAAAAAAGGAAAAAAGAAAAAGAAATGAAAAGACAGGAGAACCAACAGTGCCATGTCTGTAACTTTCGCGGGTTTGGATTTGCTGTAATTTTTTAAAAATTTTAGATAATCTTTTGAACGTTTTTAAAAATTATTTATTTTAATATTATTATACAAATTATAAATTTATAAATTAATTTAATTTATTTTATTTTATATCACTTTTTATCACTTGAAACTCACCTAAAGTAGAGTTACCTGTGCCCCTCCCTCTCTAACGTATGAGCGAGTATGAAGTCGTCTCCAACCGAACACCTGACATATTATTCCATACTTGTGATAATTTATTTCCTTTCTATAAGAAAGAAGGAATGAATAGGTCTTTTTTATGCATTCATACATATATATATATATATATATATATATATATATGTTGAAACTATATACATCGATCCTTCCCTTCCGGGATTTGTACCGTGATCGTGATACATGACCTCCGTGCCAGTAATAGCTAGCCTTGTGCTGATTTTATTTAGGCATGCGGCTTTCAAATTAATTAGTTCAACGATACCTCAAAATATCATATATTATTTACGTATAGTCACTGCACTAATTAATTTGTTGTCTTTTTATGTGGTGCCACTGATGTGGTATTGATGAAATGGACGATTCTCAACACTCAAAATTTCATGTATTATATTTCTATTATCAGCTCCATATTATGTATTTCAAACTCTTTTTTAGTAAACCCATCCCACAAGTTACATAATATGACTAATTATATAATTTATATGTTGAAATTTTATGTATATTGAGCGTACAGTAATTAATTTTTATTTTATCAAAAACGGGTTAGAACCAAATTAAAGATGGGAGGATACATGATAAGATTCATTTTGTTGTAATTTATATTGTTGGGTTTATATGCACCTAATAGGACAATGAGGCTAGTAGTTAGTGTGAGCCAATTGTCAAATCCACTGTATACTTTTTATAAGAGGATTCAGTGAGATTAAAGTTTATCATTTACATATATGGTTAAGTTCCATCTCTTTACAATATACAGACAGTTCTTCCTATTGACAACCATCATATTGATTGTGATAAAAAAGAAGATCAAGTCCAAATAATCTATTCCTAATTTTTTAGCTTCAAAGATGGTGTAATCATAAATCAAATTAAGATCATAAAACAAATAAGTATGCGTCTTCTGCATTAATTTATTTTGAATTTCCTATATTCATACATATAATATTTATATTTTAGTGTTTACATGTGGTATCAGAGTATAATATATGTGGATTAGGGATTCAATTCATAAACCTTTTTATTATTTTAGCATATAAAAAGGTGTACGGATTTATTCGAAAACTTAATTTTAATTTTATCCGATTTCGCTATTGTTTGAACCTATTTCGCTTCAGATCTAATTTTTTAATTCGGATTCTAGTTTTTTGAATTTAATTCCTAAAATTTTTAGATTTTACTAAAAATATTTTTGGAATTTTTTTGTGCAAAAACTGTACAGCATGAAAAAATTTGTCTGATTTTGGGATCTTTGCCGCCGACGGCAGCTATTTTCCTAGTCATACATAAAAAAAAAAAAAAAAAAAAAAAAAAGCTGTGCTGGTGTTCTATTAATGTTTGTATCCAAATCCTTTGGGTCAATAATTAATTAAAAAAATATATGATGAATGCAGGTCACTTGGAGTGGCAATGTGTCATTCATTGTTGATGGTGACCAATATATACATATATATGCATGATTATGTTAGATTGATTTGGATTCATTGACATTATATTGATTGATATTCAGTCAAACAGATGATAAACTTACATATGCATAATATCCTCATTGATATTCTTTTTAAGTTGAAAATTTTATTGAATTATACATTTATAAATATTACATGATTAGCAACCTTGCCCATATTCACGAAGGAGAAATCATTATTCTGCAACCAACGTTGGTCAACTCTGAAACTATTATATATTGGACGAACTTTTTAACAACAGAAATATGAAACAAACAGTCGGGTTCGACCCGACAGAGGAAAATGATTTTTGTTGGTATACTATTGTAGTTCTACTCGTTGCCCAGGCGCGTGAGGGTAGTAAGGAATTATTTAGTTTTCAAAATATTTTGCTTCTTTTTAGATTCCAAAATATCTTTTTTGTGTAAATTTCAGACGTTGTTAGTATTAATTTAGTCCTTTTTGGACTTAATTTTACAATTCAAAAAAAATTATGCATTCCTGTTATTTGCTTTCTCTCTGTGGTCTACGAAATACAGGTGACTTCCAAATTACCTTTTCAAAAGAGACCAGTTCAGCCCGTGGCCAAGCCCGTAAGGGTGCGTGAACGATTTTTGAGCTTTCGAAAGAGTTTAATTTTTTTTTTTATTCCAAATACCAAATATTTTTTTCATATTTTTGGACCTTATTTGGTATTTATTTAGGTATATTTTGTGCTTAATTTTAAATTTTTCAAAAATCGGGTGTTCCTTTTTTAATAAGTTTTTATGCGTAGTTATTGTATGACATTCTAAACCTGTTGATGATGTAAACTCATCTTAGTTAGACTCTTAAAAATTATACTCTCATCTATCAGTTGTTTTAAGAGCCTACAATTATTATTGGGTACTGCAATAGATTATTTTATGCATGATTTTGGCAATATATTTGATATTATAGGGTACATTTGGTTACATACCCATAAAAATATGATTACTAGCATACTAGTATGCTAAGTATGACAATATTAATTTTACCTAAAATAATGTCATGATAAGATTTTAGGTTAAAATGAGTGTATTGCCCAAAAGGGTACATTCATTGAGATCTAAATTTCTTATATACAGTACATGACTAGATCTATTATATTATTATATATAAGTACCTGCCCAAAGAGGGTATTGTGTATAATAATAACAAGGATGTTATTCGACAGCTGATTCGAGAGTGCCTAAATTTTTAAAAGGTGTCTACTTAAAGGGGACTATTTTCAAATACTTGGGCATTCTCATATGGTGGTTAGCTGAAAGGGACCTCATAGCATGTCACGCTCTCTGCCTAAATAGGAGACGGTAATGATGTATCGAGGAACCCTTATCATTTATACTTATAGTACAATATTATCTTTTGTTTTACGTATAGATTGTCCTTTTGTCACCAAATAGTTTCTTATGCAGTTAACAATAGCAATGTCATTATTGTTCTGTTAAATGATTCTAATTTTAAGAAGTGAATGCAATTTTTTTTTTTTTTTGGATAACCTATTTTTGATATCCTCGATCTAATGGTAATATCTACTCTTACTTATTTTAATCGTATAATATTGAATTTTTTTAATTGAGCTATTTAATGTCCTTAAAAGTGCTAATTTATTTATTTTTCTTACATTTTTAAGCGCATAATTTTTTAAAGGCATAAAATAGTAATTACAATTATTGACAACTTACGTATGATTATGCCATGGTGAGAAGATATTTGGTTGATACTGGCATTACAGCCCAAAAGGACACACTCATTGATTCTTGATATTTCTTACATATTTATACATGATGAGCCATTATATTATTACATATAATAATCTGTCCAAAGGGGGTTGTTGTATGTATTAATGATATGATTAAAATTCAGTAACTGATTAGAAAATATTTAGGTTAGAAAGGGATTGACATTTTAAATCTAGGTATTCTCATTAGTGGTTTACTGAAGCGACCTCATAGTATATTGCACTCTCTGCCTAAAAGGGAGACGGCATGATGCACCAAACCATCCCTTATGGTTTATGCTTGATTAAGTTTAAAGCATATTTTTATCTCTAATTGCTAATTATTTTTTTAAAATTCTCAATTATTAAGCAAATTGTTTTATATAATAGTCTATTTTGGATAAATCTAGTGTAAATTCTAAGTATGGCTATTTTTTATGATGATAAAAATATGTCCAGGAGAGTTTAAGATAAAGTTTTTTCTTATGGCATAAAAGACTATGCCATATTCTAAAAAGAGAATTCAAAGACTTATAAAATGATGATAATTTAATATCTCTAAATTTTAAAACTTAGACACTTAGTGTTAACTGTATCTGTGATAAATTGACCAAAATGATCACAATTTTGAGGTCTGATTGTGAGGTGAGTATTATGACAAACATTATGTTATACGACAGTATATGAAACTATTTGTCAAATACTTATAAGAATATGTGATTGTTATCCAATATAACATGCCTAACAGTCCTAACAGAATGGTGTAGTCGAAAAGATGTAATTACACCCTTAAAGACGTGGATAATATGATGAGTTAGTGACATTTGCCTTTATATCTTTGTGGTGGTACTATAAATTCTACTTTATATTTTTTTAATGGAGTTCCCGATAGTTTTATTCCTAAAACACCTTTTGAAATACGGACTAGTAGATAGCCTAGCCTTAACCATATTCGTCTTTGGGGTTGTCACAAAGAGGTTAATATATATAACCCTTCTGAAAGGAAAATTGACCTTAGAACCACTCGTTATTTTTTCATAGGTATCTAGCTCATTTTAAGGTGTACGGATTCTACTGTCTTACACTGCATATGAGATTTTTTTGAGTCCTAGGCTACTAATTTTTTATTTTCTTTTCAAAAAAGCTTAATACAACTAATTTAGACTTTCATAGTAGATTGACAAAAATAGGAGTAATGTGGTGATGCCTATTTCATTATCCAAAATCAGACATTTGTTTTGTCTACACCTATGAAGGGAGATAATCATACGCAGTTGGGGATTTATGATACCATTCCTATTAATGCTTATGATCTTATTGTACCTGATCTTATTTCAATTGATACTCCTAATCCTATTTTACAAATATTTGTAAGGAAATTCATCAAATGAGTTCTTTGTGTCTCTCGATGAAAGTAATTATGATGTAGGTCCTATGGTTGACTTAGTGACTTATGTAGGCGCTATTTTGATTCATAGTCTAGAATTTGGGTGAATGCTATAACAAATAAGATGCCATTTATGGCATACAATGATGTGTAGTAGCCGGTTGATGTTTTAGCTACCTATAAGTCTATCGGGTGCAAATGGGAATTCACTTTAATGAGACCTTTTTCCCTAGTTTCATCTAAGGATTCATTTAGAATTATTATGGTTTTGGTTGCTCATTATGTTTTAAAGCTTCATTAGATTGGTGTCAACATTTTTTTTTTCTAAATGAGGAAATTTATATGATGTAACTTGGGGGTTTCAAAAATAAGGTTGATCAGTGTATATACCTCTAGGTCAATTGGAGAAAATTTATTTTCCTTATTCTTTATTTTGATGATACCCTTTTTGCTAGTACTGATTTGGGTCTCTTGAAAAATACTAAGCCACTGTTGTCTAATACTATTGATATGAAAGATCTCGAAAAGTCTCATTTATTTTGGGCATTGAGATTATTCGTAATAGATCTCGTGATATGCTGTGATTTTTTCAGAAAGGATATATCAATCACATACTTGAGAGATTTAATATAAATACTTGTAGACCTAGTGATATTTTTGTTATCAAGGGTGACAAATTTAGTAAGAGTCAAAGTCCAAGAATGGCTGTTGAAAGTGAAATCCATGAAAGACATACATTTGCTAATATTGTTGCTAGTCTTATGTAAGCAGAGGTATGTACCCAGATGGATATAGTTTCCGTTGTGGGTGTTCTTGGAAGGTTTTTCTTGAATCTTAAAATAGCTCATTAGGTAGCTACAAACTAAGTTATGAGATATTTGCTAATAATTAAAAATTACATTCTTGTTCATAGAAGAATTGGTGATCTTAAAGTTATTGATTATTCAGATTCAGATTTGTTAGGATGTGTAGATGACATAAAGTATACTTCAGGATACATATTTATGTTAGCTGGAAAGTTGTTTTACGGAAGAGTATCAAGCAAACTCTTACGATGTCTTCCACTATCTATGTTGAGTTTGTACCTTATTTTGGGGGCTCTAATTCATGCTATTTAGCTGCAAAACTTCATTTCATAACTTAAGTAGATTGACTTTATAGCTAGACTACTAAAGATTTTTTATGACAATATTGTGATTGTTTTCTTTTCAAAGAATAGTAAATCTTTAAGTGGTCTAAGCATATAGATATCAAATATTTATTTGTTAGAGATTTAGTAAAGAAATGTGACATCATCATTGAGCATATTGATATTGAACAAATGATAGACAGACTCCTTAACTAAAGGATCTAAACCTATTTTTTTAATAAGTATATTTCTAATATAGGTATTATTGGGTCTTTTGATATACTTCGTTAGTGAGAGTTATTTTCTTTACATTATGTAATATATATATATTTTTTTATATTGAGACATTTAGTTTCTCATTGCTATGGAAATCAATTGAAAGTTGTCATTTATGCTTCTTTTAATAACATTAATGCATGAATATATTCATGATTTATATATATTGGAAGTCTTAAATTTGTTATTACTTAAACATGTTGAGGTATGTCTTACTTTACTGTTGTGATATTTGTGCAAGACACATTGATTTCTATTTGAAACTTTAAAATTCTCATGCTTATTTGATAAGCATATTGAAAAAGAATTGTTTGATAAGCATTTTTGGGATGTCTTGCCTTACTTTTATGATATTTGTCTAAAACACATTGGTTTTCATTTGAAAGCCTTAGAATTCTCTTACTTGCTTGCCCAGCATAACTAAAGAGAATTAAAAAAAAATTTTTTTCTCTTACTTATTTGATGTGCATATCTAAAAAAAATTGAAAAAATTCTCTTGTTTGTTTGATAAGCATATTTAAAAATAATTTGATTAATAAAGAATTAACACATTTATAAGATCATCTTGAGCGTTAATTTCTACCACACTACCTCATTTGATCCATGTCAATAAGGTCGTTGATATTTACAATCATGAATGGTATTACACGAATTATAAATGTAATGTCCGTCTTAGTTGGATGTTGATTATATTATTAAACAGGATTGTTTTAGGTGTTGTTTTTTTACTTAGCTTTAGAATGTGCCCACATATAATCTCTAATGCGAGAGTCATTTTGAAATCCTTTTTAAAGAATTAAAAATAATTAATGTTTGCTCAAGTGGGATAATATTTTTATATTTTCTGTATATCGAGGATACATTAATTAATTTTTATTTTATCAAAAACGAGTTAGAACCATGTTAAAGATAGAGATATATATGATAAGATTCATTTGTTGTGATTTATATTATTGGATCTATGTGCACCTAATAGGGATATTAAGGTTGGACAGTTAGTGTAGGCCAATTGTTAAATTCACTGTAGGCTTTTTATAGGAGAATCTAGTAAATTTAGGATTTACCTTTTATATATATGGGTAAGTCCCATTTCTTTACAATATACATACAATTCTTCCCATTGATAACTATCATATTGATTGTGATCCAGAAGAAAATTAAACTCTACTAATTTAACCTTAATTTTCTAGTTTCAAAGATGGTTTAATCATAAATCAAATTAAGATCATGGAGCAAAAAGATATATACCTTCTGTATTAATTTATTTTAATATTATATATTCACATACACATAATATTTATATTTTGGTGTTTACATTATATGCATGGTTCCCATTTATTTCCCAGGACATCACTTAGACCAAAAACCATATACAATATATATATATATAATATATGTATATAATACACACAAATAAGACAGAGATCAAAGTCAGCTCTTCTGTATCACTCAATTCATTTCACTTCTAGGCTGTAATCTAATCAGGCACGTGTGTACCCAACTGGTGAACTGATCAATTAAGGTTGCATTTAGTTTGTTGATTTTTTTTAAAAGTCTTTAAAAATTTTTAAAAATTATTTATTTTTTACTTCACTATACAAATTATAAATTCATAATTTATTTCAATTTATTTTATTTTATCTCACTTTTTATTATTCTAAACATACTCTAACTAATAAAAGATAACACACGACAACCCACACAATTTTATTCATGTGTCATTACATATGTTTAACAGCTTGTCTTAATTCCCAATTATTTCTTAGTCCCTCAATATGATTTCATATGACCTTTTTCTTTGGTAATTACGTCCTACCCTGCATTATCGTAAATTCCCTCTATTGCCATGTGTCCTTTTTACTTACATAAAATAATATTTAAATAAAAGACGCACGACAATAATAAAAAAGTTGGAACATAAAAAATAGGTTGTAGTTTCGAATTGAGAATTTAAAACTAATATTTTGCTAAATTACCTAATAATTATTTTCTTTCTCACTATTATTTAACAAATGTCGGTATTAATTCCAATTCTTCTTAATTTACTTTTTTGAGCCAGTATGATAAGGTCGATTTTTTTATATTTACCTGTCAAAGGAATTTGAAATTTAAGAGGGGAAAAAAAAAAAGAAATTTAGTGGAATTATCTTGTTGTGGAATCCCGGTGATTGGATATAAAATAATAGGTGATTACCCAATTGAGAGGAACAAGAGAATTTGAATTCTTTGAGCTGTTCTGGAGACACATCGACCATCCAATTATTGTTAATGCATACCCTGCATGGACTTCCACAGAGAGATCAATGCATGTACCAAAATTAATGGATCTCAACATGAGGGTCTATAGAATGATCGAAGTACTTGAAGAGAAAAAAAAAATTAAAGAAAATGAAGTACAGAACAGACATCAGAACTAAGTCAGAAATGGAAGTATCATATCATTATTTCTATCAAATTAAATATTCAAAAAGTCCCAACAGAAGATGATGGCTTAAATGTTTAAGATATTAAGGGTTAGATTGGTAAACTCTAAAAAATAAATAAATAAATAAATAAAGGAAAACCCATATTTTTCGTAATTCTTTACTATAATTTCTTGTTGGTTTTGATAAATTTTACCCACATGTAAATTCTCTTATTCTACATCCAAAAACTAAAATAAATAAATTTTAATGTAAAAAAAAATAAAAAAAAGCGCGGCTTCTTTTTAGAGAGTATTTAGTTGATAAAAAGTTGGTCAAAAAAGTACAATAAAAGTAGAAAGATATAATATAAAAGTGATACGAGAAGAAATTTGATTAGAGGAAAGTACAATAAAAGTAGAAAGATATAATATAAAAGTGATACGAGAAGAAATTTGATTAGAGGAAAGTACAATTATTAGTTAAAGTTGATAAGTTTTGATGATTTTTAGTGCCACTAAACAGGGCCTTAGTTTTCCAAACTAACCCTAAGGCAAATGTAAAGTAAATACAAACGCATAAGTTGTTAATATGCCCTCCAAATCTCAAGTCTGTCCGTCATATTAAGTTCAAAAAATAAGTTTATCCAGTAATAAAATTCAGCGGGCTCAGATTAGGCATGAGCTGGCTTCGAATGTTATACAGTTACGGATGGGATTGGAGCATGTGCCTAGCCATGTGATCCTCAATGGAAGCCATCCATATCTTATGGTCGCCTTTCATTTCCAAATAAATATTCACATACGCAGAGAGAGAGAGAGAGAGAGAGTTGTGCAGATAACTCATAAAAGTTCTGACAAAAAAAAAAAAAAGATTCATTCCATATTATAATTAATTTCAACTAATTAAGGGTTTTCTTCAATTGTCTTGACTAAAATATTTGATGTCAATGGACCCGGGGCCTTATTGTATAGCAGGATCCGCTGTGGCCTCCCCACCCTTGGATCAGTGCACCTACGGGCTCTGCTCGTGAAGGGGCCCACAACAGACCCATGCCAATTTTATTTCTAATAGTGTATTTTCAAACCCATAATCATTGTCCTCACATCAAATTATGATCAAACCCATAATCATTTTCCTCACATCAAATTATGAGTGATTTCGTCAACGTAATTAAAGATAACTAATTTTACAATTATTCCTTTTATATCAATGTTTATATCCCATCCATTTTCAGTGTTGTCACCGTGTGGCTCTTTAAAACCAATTTTATTTTTTATTTTTTTATTTTGTTTGGTTAAAACTTTTATCAATTATTAAAGGCAACAATCACTTAAAATATCTGAAATTCGAAAAACTATGTTCCCACACTAACTTCTTTAATTTACAATAAACGTTTTAGTCTTTCAATTGAAAAATTAAAATTATTTAAAATTCACTTGAGTCTTAATTATAAGCGGTGTAAATATTAATTTTTAAATTCAAAAGTTTAATTGATTTTTACCCTTGAATATGTTTAAAGTTTCTCTCTTTTTAGGAGTGTTTTAATTTCTTTTTTTTTTTTCCATTGCAGAAAGAAATTCAATTTTTTTTAAGGTGCACTGGATTTCAAATTTTTTAGAGTGGTTGTTGCTTCTACAAAATATATATATATATATATATATATATATATATATATATATATATATATATAAATTAATTAAAAGAACAAAAAGAAGAAGAAGAATTAATTTCCTGATAAAGAGCATGCACCTTAGTTTGCCATATATATTTCTTTCTATGTTATAACAGCCAAATTCTCTAGCTCCTACATTCAAATTTTAATTAGCTTCACTAGAACACTAGTATTTTGCATAACTATAATTTTCTCAGCAAATCCCAGTTTCAATATTATTAACCTGTTTGCAACCAAAGGCTGACTGGATAGCAGTTGTTTGAAAAGAGTTAAAAATTTTTATAATTATAGCGGTTTATGAGTTTATTAGTAATTTGTCAAAATAGTCCCTCAACATCTTGAAATACATAAATATATATATATATATGTAGTGCATTTGGAGTGATAAGAAACGAAATAAAATGAGATAAATTGTGAATTCGTAATTCATACAGTGAAATAAAAAATGAATAATTTTTAAAATTTTTCAATATTTTTCTCCCTTTTTAAAACTTTGTATCACTCCAAATGAATGCATATATATATATATATATATATATAGGGGCAGGGTTAGGATTACAGAATGCTCTAAATTGTAACTCAAAACTTAATAAATTAAAGATCTCATATAGTGTTAACTAGAGTTGGACTGTTTAAGTGATGGGTTGAATTGTTTAAAAAATGAGTTGGACTAATTTTTTTTTATTCAAAATTTGCTTAGTGAAAATCCTTTTTTTCCTTTTTTTTTTTCTTTACAGTGGGTTAGAGCCCACCGTAACCTGCAATGTAACTCCACCCTTGTATATATATATATATATGTCTATGTATGTAAGCTTTCAAGCAAAAAGGAAATTAAACTAAAACTAATTAATGCCAATAATAAACCCATGAACAAAAAGGAACTTCAATTATCTGGCCAATGGTAATACAACCTTAATCATCAATTCTCATCCTAACATTCATATCCTAACATTGCATTAAAAGGAAAAAAAAAAAAAAAAAGAGGTAAACTATGAAGATAATTATCTAGATACTGAAAGTGGAACAAGGCTGCAGTTCCAGCTCCCAGAAGCACAAATATTTTTTCCGATTCATATTTTGTTAGCCCAACATTACTTGCTTCCAAAAGTCAGCTTTTCCTTATAAAACAAACTAAACCAACCATTTTATTATATATATATATATATATATATATATATTAGAATAATCCTCCTCATGGCCATTTTCTTCTTCTTCTTTAAGTAGAAATCACTTTGAGCTTGAGCTTCTGTCTTTTTGAGATGAGAGGATGACATCAATTGCTTCCTTAACTTGGGAAAGATCGGGCGCTTTTCCCCCTTGCGCCGGCCAAAATTCATCAGTCGCCAATACCTGCAACACATAAAATTAAAATTAGGTGTCATATATATATACACACAATAATCTTTTCATCACGAGGGAACTCGACGATTTGAATTCACACCTTCACTTGTAATTGAAGAAACTTGACATAGCTAATGGCTTTCTCTAACATGGTTACCAAATCAACCTGCAATTAATTATAAAAAAAACAATTAATATATAAATATATATATATTCCAGATGTTACTTGACTTTTTGATAACAATTAACTAGAAATTGAACCCACCTTGGAACCATTGGGAACAAGTTCCTGCAGTATCTTTAACCTCTCACTAATCCTTTCTCGTCGATTCTGCAGCACAAACATTCCCTCAACGCTAAAATCTTTTCTTCATGGTTCTTTTACTTGAATTTGCAGCCAAACTTTGTCGACATCAAAATTAATTGTGTTAGCTTTAAGAAGAAGCAAAACAATTATATTTGTATACCTTGGCTGCAATACTTTGTGGATCCTTGGATGTAGACGTTGACTTTGGTTTGGGTTTCTTTGTTGCACTGATTGTGCTGCACTGCCTCTTCAGAGCTTGCTCAGCACTCTCTCCCTGAAGTTTATGTATAATACAACACAATCAGTCACAAAATAAGATGAAACCACCTAAAAGTTCCATATATATATATATATATATACCCACATATACATATTAAACTAAAATTCATGATTAGAAAATCTAAGCACAATTGTAATGGTGCAATTTGAGTCAATTGATTTCAGATGAAGTGTTCAAATTACCATGTGGGGACGCTTATTGAATCCTGGTTCTCGATAAGTTCCTAACTGATCCTGGCTGCCTCCATTGATGGTGGCATTTCTTTCAGAGTTTGGCCACACAAACGGCTCTCCTCCACAAGGGCTAGTGGATTGGACGCTGTTGAAATATGGGGAGAGGCGTAAATTACTAGTGGCGCTGCACTTAGGATTGACGGAATCATGGATCATAATCTCATCCCAGATTGAGTTGTAGTCGTGATGATGACCGCTAGAACTAATCTTTGGAAAAGAGTTTTGGAGAATTTGCTGATCATTTTGGCCGAAGCTGAGAAAAGATCCAGTGTCATGCATCAAATTACTATTGTACCCAGCTGCTTTGAAGGTGATCACAGAATAATGAGCTTCCTCGGGCTGCTGGTAAATATTTGTGGCTCTGCCAAGTGAAGGAGATCGACTTACCGCCACCGTCTGATTATTAGCCCTTTCTGTCACGGCCTTGTGCTGCTGATCACCATCAAACGAATAGAGATCCGGTGATGAGGAGTCGTCGGAAAAATTGAGCTAACATGTTACCCAAGTAAGAAGTGTAGTGACCAAGCCCTTCTCTGAGAGGGAGAAATAATATATATATATATATATACAAACTGGAACTTGAGCTATCTACTATATAAGACTAGCTCTTCCTCAACTAATGATGATGAAGGCGTATTTGTAGAGTTCAAACTTATGTTCTTATATTATTGGGTGATGGGTTTGACTTAAAATAAGGAAATAATTAATACGAAGGAATTAACAAGAGATATTTCTTAATAATAATAATAATAATAATAATAATAATAATAGAAAATCTCAGTTGTCATGGGAAACAAGAAATTAATGTGTAATGAGTGCATGTGTGTGGGTGTGCATGGATGTCTAACAGTGTAATATTGGAATTATATATTTATTTTACATTCAATTGTATGGGGATTGTTAGCTGGCAGATAGATGAAGAATAGACAGAGATGATAAAATTAAAGTGGGCAACTTAAACAGCAAAAGCATCGGCGGATCTTTCGCCATCCCACGTCTTAGATTCCTCCATTGTTAGTCTTGATCAATTTGATTTTCTGAGGAACCTTCACCTTCCTGCCTGCCTTCTCTCCTTCTCACTTCAAAAGCCGTAAGCACGTGGACCCCTAGATCTATATTTATTTTGTTTTGGGTTTCATTCCCTGTAGATTGTGGGGTTCCTAGCTAGAGATAATTTAGCCGATTTATTTGACAAATGGAAACACTGAGGGTCTTCTTCTATAGTAGATGAAAGCATATTAATTAGATTAATTGTCTTAATTATTAGAGTTTAATTTTGATACATTTTCAATGTAATAATTCTTTTACACAAATACAAATAGAATATCACAAAAGGTCATGTCCTCAAGTTCCAGGGGCTGCAGTAAAAATATCTACTGCAGGGGCTGCAGTGGAAAATGAAGAGTAGGGATTTGTTTGCATTTAATCCAATAGTTCCAATTTATTTTAATTAAAATTATTTTTAAAATAAAAATAAAAATTTTAAAAATTTGATTGGAGCACAATTAATGTGGAATATCAAAAGTCACGTATTATTAAAAGGTAAACAAATCTCCATCCTCCTATTTTTCCACTGCAGCCCTTACAGTAGATATTTTCACTGCAGCCTCCTTAACCCCATGTCCTCATGTTTTAATTTAATAAAATATAAAAAAATAATTATCTAGACATATCATATTCTTAAATCCGTGCCCCAAAAAAAAAAAAATCCATTGCACTCACAAATATCAAAATTAAGGGCATATTTGACCAAATTGTTAATTTTTAATTTTTGTATTTAGTTTTTGTATTCAATTTTTGATTTTTAGTTTCAATTTTATAGTGGGAAAAAATAAAAATTTGAAAATATGTTTGTTAACAGTAATTGTTGATTGGTAATTATATCATTGAGATAGTAGCGAACGATGGTGGTATGATCGAAAATGAGTAGCGGGAGCAGGCGGAGGTAGGTGATAGCTAGCGGCGAGTGGCAGCTAGTAGTAGTGATTAGAGGTGAATAATAATCAGCGGCAAAAGAAGGGTAGCCGACTACAATGGTGTGGTCAGAGGTTAGTGGCTCTAGGAGACAACGGGGTTAAATGGCCGAAAGTGGGTGGCAACTAGGTAGTCCAATAGTCGGAGATAGTGATAGTCAACAATAGTGGCTAGAGGTGGGTCGTAGGGATGAGGGGTATAGTTGTGAATGATGGTTATGGAGAAAATTAAAAATTAAAATTTGAGAAAATATATTTTTTATATTTTCATAATTTTAAAAATTTTCAAAAATTATTTTTATTTTTTAAAATTTGAAAAATAAAAAAAATTAGAAAATGAATTTTTATTGTCAAATTTAAAAATAAAAAAAAACGAAAATTGAAAATTTAGAAAACCGTGGCCTAAACTCATACTATTAAGCCCTTCTGATGTACGAAGAGCCATCAGTGTTGTGCACCATGCAAAATGTGGTCTGAGATTAGACCAATTTCCACAAAAAATAAAAAAAAATAAAAGGCTGTGCTGCACAGGCAGATTTCTTTATGTCGAGAAAAGTTGATAAAGCTCTGTTGTAATTTAATCACTATTAGCATACATATTTATTATAAAAATATCATCCTCACTTCATCTTGATACAAAGTTGATTGTAAAAAAATTTTAGTAAAAGACATTTTCCAAAGAGAGAAAAATAAAAAAAAAGTTTTATGATTGATTGTAGTTGTGTAAATGGTTCGGGCTTTATCGTGATGACTAGGCTTATCGTATATTGCGAGGGTGAAGTTGTTTGGTAACCAGGCTCCCCTTAAAAGATGTTAAGATTTGAGCTCCGTTTGATAAATTTCGTTTATATTAAATATTCAAATAATATTATTTAATCTTATCACATTATTATTATATCATGTAATAATTTTTATTATAAAAAAATAATTAATAATCAGGATAAGCCAAACCTAAACTTTCAAAATATTTGATGATCGATTAAGAACTCCTCACAATTTAAAAAACTTAAAACCCATAAAAGATCCTAACAAAAATAAAATAATCAACAAAAATCAAAGTAAATGCAGAATATTAACAAAATATCTTAACAAATAATAATGTCTCAATAATTGATATACTACAAAAGTATTGTATTAATTAGGAAGATGGGTCTCTTTGACAAACTTGAAGCCAATACTTGGTATATAGTAAAAGGTGAGAATAGAATAGAATAAAAATAGAAATAAAATAGAATGAACATGTTATTTTTTTGTTTGGTTGTCAACATAAAAATCATCGAAGTAGAATGAACATTCATATTTTTATAATTTGGTTTCATATTTTCAATATAATGAAATAAAATAAAATATTAGAAAAACTACTAACATTAATTTTTTTTAAATTGTAAAAATAAAATTTATTTTTAGAATATGACTTTAAGCAAAAAATAAGCATAGCAATAAAATTTTCATTTTATGACTTGGGTTTGGATGGAGCAAAAATTTACCTAATTATTAAAAAATATGCCAATAAATAGTTTTTAACCTTTCATGAAAACCAGAATATAAATTTGGCCCAAAAATGGACCTAAGAATAAAGTGATAATTTTACAGTCTGGTTTCAAATTAAGCTAAAATTCGCTTAACTATTAAGAATGGGTCGATGAATATTTTTTAATGATTTGGATAGCTTAAAATGCGAACTTGAGCTAAAACGAGCTCAGAAATAAAATTACAATATCATTAACTACCCAAATCATTAAAAAAATATATACGTTGACATCATCAATGACAGGCAAGTAAACTTGGGTTATGACAACAATAGGAATTGGATAAAATTATAATTTTATTCCTGAGCGTAGAAGCGGGCTCAGGAATATGTTATGACTAAAGTAGTAATTTCATAGTTCGAGTTCAAATCGAGTTAAAACTATTTTAGCTAGTAAAACATATATCAATAAATATTTTCTAATCTCTTGAGAATATCAAATTTGAATTTGAGTAAAAAAGGAGGGTAATAGATAAAATGATCATTTTACAACACAAGTTCAAATTTGGGAAATTTTGCTTCACCATTAAAATCATGTTAATAAATATTTTTTACTATTTTGAGTAATGTAGAATGTGAATATGAGCAAAAAAAAGTCTTAGGACTAAAATCATCTTTTTATCGGTCAATTTTAGATCAGGTCAAATTTTGTTGGGTTAAATATCTACTTATCCCGTAAATTATCAATTTTTTTTTTACTTCCCCCTTCAACTAACAATTGAACTCCATTCCCCCTTCAACTATCATTTTCTTTTTTACTAAGGACAAATCATGTTTTCCATCCAAAATTTGTGATGGAAATTGTTAACTATTTTTTTTAACTAATGAAAAAATGGGGTAATATGGACATTTCATTCACTTAAAACAACTAAGGGTTTTTAATTTATTGATCAAAATAAACTTTTCCGATCAAACCAAATATTTTCGAAATGATTCAAAGCAGACTTATGATGGTCAACTCCATTGTGGGATCTTGATAGTTGGCAGAGCAAACTTATAATCTTCTAATTTGTTTAGCAAAGTAAATTTATGCCGGTCAAAGCAAACCTATAACCTTCTAATTGGTCTAACAACTTGGGGACCTTTTTTATTTTAAATCAATTGGGACTTTTTAGTTCAGTCACCGTTTTTCAACTCCATTGCGAATCTGAAGGGTTTTCATCAATAAAGCTAGGGTTTCAAAAATGGCATAGGTTTTGAGGGCTCCCATCGGAATAAAACCGACTTGTAAGTATCGAGTAACACATTTTTATTTCAAAAAATCTACTTTTTGAGATTGATGGCGTTGGAATTGAGTTATTTTATATTGCAATTGAATTGCTTTATATATAATAATAATCTTACCAGTTTGATTTAATAATAGTGATAATGGTGGTTTTCATTTAATTAGAGACTGAGGCACACGCAATACATATGTAAGCCAGCATGTGACAAAAAGGATTCGCACAAAAGTTACTAGCTTATTTTTTTAATTGCATAGCATCGCATAATTTTTTTTGTTTTGGCAAACAAATAAATTGTAAACATCACCTGTAAAAATAATGCGATGCATACGCAATCAAAAAATAAGCCATTAGCTTTTGTGCCAATTTAGTTCAATGTAGATATTTAACCCAAAATACTCTCGTTATAGTTCAATTGATAGATGAAGGGGAAAGTTAAAAAAATGTAATAATTTAAGGAGTAAATAGATATTTAAGCTAAAAGACTAATATAGTCTTAGGACTAACTTTTCCATCCATCTATTAGATGAAAATTTGATTTGTCCTTATTAAATGAAAAAATGATAGTTGAATGGAGAAGGAAGTTCCATTGATAGTTGAAGGGGGAAGTAAAAAAAATTTGATAGTTTAAGGGGTAAGTAATATTTAATCCAAATTTTGTTTATTTATTCAAAACATGTCAATGAATATTTTTTATCCTTTTAAAGAGTCCATAATACAAATTTGGACAAAAGAAAGTCTAGAGATGAAATAATAATTTTATGACCTAGGATATGGATTGAGGGTAATGACCATTCCCTGAAATATAAAAATCAGGGACTTTTTAGGAATGATCATTTCCTGTTATAAAAAGGCATACTAAACATGGTAATGGAATAAATTTATGAGAATAATCATTTCATTCAATTTCTTTATACCAAATTAGGTCGAATAAATAAAAAATTAAAATTTAGAAAGAATAAATTACTTAAATTATATAAGATTTTTTTATATTAATATATATTATTACATATATGTATATAATAACATCATTAACTTCGTAACTCACTCTCAAATGGAACTTTCTGAACGCAGAAACTGTACACGTCTAGGGGCTCAAAAAGAGGCCAAGCTTTTACTGCTAAACGGCAGCCAGTAGTACTTAATTAATTAATTAATGCAAGTGCATGAAACAGTGACCTGCATCAGCCCCTCCGAAATCTCAGCTTACTCACTTTTGAAGTAGAAAACTCATGTGGTATTGCAGTCAATGACATCAAAATTAAAAGGGGGGGGGGGGGGAAATTAAATTGGCTTCTCATCATCAAGGACAAGCAAGTAAACTTTCAGAGACCCGAGAAGGATCCTCATCCACATGCTTGGTTTTGTAGGCGATAAACGGAAAGGGAAGAAGCAAAGCTGGCTGGCTGGCTGGCTGGCTGGCTGGCATTCGAAGCAGCGCAATTCCTTATCCCAAGGAGATTGTGAAATTTTTTGTTTTTTTTTGGGCCATGCACGGACAGAAAGCCTTGTTGAAACACATATCATAATCTCACATGCCCGTGTTCTTTTAAAGCCAAGTTAATTATCCTTATCCTTGATTTTAATTTATTCTCCATAGGTTTAAATTTGTTGTCTTAAATTGATATTTTTTTTTTAACCGAGTTATGGGAGCTCTTATGATTTTAGAACAATTGGCATACTTGCTTCAATTCAACATAAGTGTGTTCCATAAATAATTCGAAGATCCAGCTTCAAAAAAAAAAAAAAGTAATAATAATAATTTGAAGATCCACAAAATGAAACTGAAAGTGGACAATAAGGGCCCGTTTGACAACGCTATCATTTTTTTGTTATTATTTTTCTATTGTCGTTTTTTGTTTTTTGTTTTCTGTTACCATTTATTTTTTTTTGAAATGAAAACTGAAACTTGCGTTTGTTATGCAAGTTTATTTATAATTATTAGTTTTTATTTTAAAAAATATTTAATTTTATTAGTTTTAAAAAATTAATAGAACTTAATAAAATATATTTTATATTAATTTAATTTAATTAATATAATTAATTGAATTAATACAGTAAATTATTTATTAAAATCATTAATTCAATAAAAATAAAATATATTAAATTATATTATTTATTAAAAATAATTGAATGAAATATAAATATTATATCATTTAATTTAATAAATATAAAATATATTAATTATAATTTAATTATATTATTTATCAAAAATAATTTAATAAAATATATTTCATAGTAGATAAATAATTAAATTAGATTAATTATTAAATTAAATTATTTATTTTTAAATTAATTAAATTATTTATTAAAATAATTTAATAAAATATATTTTATATAAATTAAATTAATTAAATAATAAATAATTTAATTTAATTATGTTATTTATTTAAAATAATTTAATAATTATTATTAAATTAAAAATTAATGTAATTGAATTATTTATTATTAATTATTTTTATAAATTAATTTAACTATTAAATTAAATAAATTAATTAACTATTAAATTAAATAAATTAATTATGATATTTATTTCAGATAATTTAACAATAATTAATTATTAAAATAAATTAATTAATTTAGTTTTATTATTTATTAAAAATAATTTATATTAATTTATATAATTAATTTATTGAATTTAATTATATTATTTATTAAAATAACTTACTTTAACAAAATATTCGAATAAAATAATTTATTTTTATGTAATGTAATAAAAATGACAAGGTTTTCAAATTGATAAAATATTTGCAACAAAAAGAAAAACGGAGTGAAAATATTTTTTTTCTGCTTCCGTTTTTCTGTTTTCATTTTCATTTTTTTTGGAAATAAAAAAACGGAAACAAATTTAATAAACATGTTTCTGTTGCCAGTTTACAAAATTTTGAAAACGTAAACAGAAAACAAAAATGTTACCAAACGAGAGCTAAATGAGCAGGAATAATTTATCTGACACATTGTGACACATGTTGATTTCTATGCTTTTGAGTTTCAATAAAAAAAAAAAAGGATTTCTATGTTTTTGGCGCATCAAATCAATTCCTTTCTTTCATCTTTTGATAACTCAAAAACAATGAAATTTAAATTTCCAGTAATTCTGGCGAAATTTAAATCGGTGATTCTCACATTTCATTTGAAATCATAGATTTGATAGGATTTGAGCTCATTTGATAAGAATTCTCACTAATTCTTATGTTTGTAATTAGAATAAAATTTTATAAATTAGATTTCATTTCATTTCACAACTTAAATTTTAGGATTTCTAAATCATTAGAAATTCAATGCAAAATAATAGAATTTGATGAAAATTCATTATTTTCTTAAAATATTTAAGTAAGTGAACAAATTTATTCTTATTTATCATATTTCCTATATTCTATTAACATGGTCAAATTTAGTATTTTTTTAAATCAAATCAATTTAATTCTTAAATTTGAAATGTGTTCCAAATATAAAATTTCATTTATCAAATAAAATCAAATCAAATCAGATCAGATCAATTCTAAGAGAGAAATGTTTTCAAACGAAATGTTAGAGTACAAATCCAAAATTTAATCAGCCCCCTCACCCATTGTAAGCGCACTAAGGAATTATCTGACAAGTTCAATTTTAAGTTTTAATTAATGACCATATGTTAAAAATAACATTAATGTTGAAAATAAGCCATGCTAAGGACCTATTTCTCTCTCTCTCTAAATTTTTCTCATATTGATGCATAAATTAAGCATGAACCAATTTCATATTTGGAACTTGCATGGATTTATGGATTTGTGGAAGGAAAAAACATGAAAGGAAAATAAAATTTATAATTTTTATACGCTTAACTAAAGTAAAATTTAAATTTTATTAATAAATATCTATTTATTTTAGTCTTATTTTTCTAACTCAATAAAAAATAAAATAAATTTGACTTTTTTTTTTTAATTTCATTTTACAGTTCCACCATTTTTCTTTATTTTTTTTTTCTCTCCGTAAATTTATGTTCCAAACATGGCCTAATAAAGGAAATGAATGGCTTTGAAGAGATAGAACTTCGTTGTAGTTGGGCGACCCACCTGTTGATGAAACCTTCAGAGCTAGACAGTTGACTTTGGTAATCCAGCTTTATCTACAGAAAGATTCGCCCACTTCTTGCTGATACAATAGAGAAAGTAATTTCTCCCCCCTTCTTTTGAGACTTTGATGGGCCTGTAATTGCAAACCTAATCTCATCGCACTGGTAGTCCATTAAGTACCGTTCACAAAAATCGCCCATTCATCAATTTTGAACAGATCAACCCTTCGGCTCAAATGTAGTGGGCCCAAAGGTAGTGAGCCGAAATTACTTATCAAAATTCTGCATTTAAGATTCATTAAAAAAAACTTTGTATATTAATTCGTTTTCTAATGGTAATAAATTTATTAAGAACTCTTTTTAAAATTGAATGTTTATTTTTATTTCTTTATTTTTTTTATATCGAGATTGACATTTTAAATTAGAACAATATTTATGTCAAACCAATAATTAATGCAACCATCACCACAACAAAAATTAGGATATGTTTGGAGTGATAAAAAGTGAGATAAGTTGTTAGTTTGTAATTCGTGCAATGAGATAAAAAGTAAATAACTTTAGAAGTTTTTAAAGATTTTCAGAAGATTACAACAAACCAAACGAAGTCTTAGTGTAATTTAAGCAAAACTATAAATATAAATGACTTCTTGTCTTCAAGAAAATAAATACAAAATTTGATACTTATAATTTATGTTTAGAGAGAAAAAAAAAATGTAACTGCTTCTAATAGGTTATATATATATATATATAGATAGATAATAACCATTCAAAAAGTGATTTGGCATTAGTGCAGAAGTTTTTTTTTTTTTTTTTTTTAATGTGGAAAGAAAAAGATGGAATTTAACCTTAAAAAAATAAATTTTCTTCCACCATCGTCGATATATATCGAGTTTGAGGACACTTGTACCATAAAATTTAAGGCAGCATCCGATCGCACCATTTATCTCTAATACTGTAATACATCATTAATCAATGATACAAACACGTAAACTTATTGTAATTTTCTCCAACCTGATAATTTTTCGAACCATTTTTATTTACACTTCAATTCCATTCTATATAAACATCTCTTATAATTTGCTGATGAAACTAATTAATTATATGTAGCGTTCAGTCGGGTTTCAAGGGGCTGTAGTGAAGAAATTCATTGCAGGGGCTGTAAGTGGAAAATCAAAGGTTGAGATTTAATTATTTTTAATCGGATAGTTCTAATTTAATTTAATTAAAATTATTTTCAAAATAAAAATAAAAGTTAAAAAAATCTAATTGCAAGACAATTAATGCAGAATGTAAAAAGTCACGCGTCATTAAAGTGAGAATAAATCTCAGCCTTTCATTTCTTTACTGCAGCCCCTGTAGTATATTTCTTCACTGCAGCCCCTGAAACCGTTCTCAGTCAGGGTCTTTTGTGATTGTCAGGAATGGGAATGGACCAAAAAATAAGTAATAATAATAATTTTTTTACTTATATTGTATTATTTATTAGTAGTTAGGCACATACTGTGTGTGTATCTCTATTATATTTTATTTAAATTAAAAACTAAAAATTAAAAAAAAAGTATCTTAAATAATAAATAATGAATAATTATTAATTAAAGATATTTAAATAAATATGGATGCACTCACTTCTTTTTTTTTTTTAAGAAATATTTTTTCCATATTTCTATGTAAACTGCTGAACAAAATTAAAATAAAAAATATTGAAACAATTATGAAATATTAGATGGTGAATTCTAAATGAAATTTAAGTAAATAATTTGTCATTAAGCAACATTTAAAAGACATAAAAATTGTAAAAATAGCAGATAGTTAAAAGGAAATTTAAGGAATATTAAAAAAATAAAAAGTTAATTTTAATTAATTAAATCAAGTTATTGAAAAATTATTTTAATTTATTAATTACGAGAATTTGAGACGCATTGGATAAAAGTTTCACTGACGTTGGAATCCTACAAAATGAAAAATAAGGAGAATTTAACCGGTTTCTAATTCGTTGGAAGGTATAATAAATCAGTAAAATTTGAGGTCAAAAAAATAAAATAAAAGATACTCCCACATGATTTTCATCATGAAATGATATTCCAGTCCCCCTTTACAAGGAAACGCATCAATTCACATGCTTGCGAATTCATTTGGTCAATTTTAAAATAAATTAATATTTTTCTTTAATTTATGAAAAATTAATACAATATTATACTTATTTAATATACGTATTTAATATACACCAAATTATTAAGAGAGTTACAAAATGGTTTAAAATAAAAAATAAAAAAAAATTCAAACACGACAATTTTATTAATAATAGTTCACCAAATTAATAGATGTTTTGATTGTTATTTATTTATTTATTTTAATTCATTCATTTAATATTATTATTCTTTTAACTTAAATATATATATATAATAAATTTTTTAAAACTTAACACAAAAAAATAAAATTAGATAATTATGTGACTAAATGCATACATTTAAACAGCAACTTCTCCTGCTTAGGTAACCTTTGAAGATTTGAAAAAAGTTAAAAAAAAAAATCAAAATCTAGTGTTGAAATAATGTAAAAATAACACATGGTAAAATTTGATTGAAAGTAATTGAAACTTTTTAAAATTTTTTTGGAAGTTTTTTTTTTTAAATTTAGAGTTGGAAAACGTAACCATAATTACATGCCTGGTTTAAAAAAAAAAAGATGAATATAATAAATTAAAACTATATTAATAAAAACGATAACGTGGCGGAGATCTGATGCTTACGGGATCAAATTATTTTATAATCATACTAGCAAATGATCAATAATGAAGAATAGACACGCATCATGTGCTTGCCGTAATTAAGCCCAAGATCACTCCATGTAGCAGAACAGAAAAATGGGCGCATGTGCTTTCAAAGTCAACACTGGCACTTTAATTTTGTCATTGATAGATAATCAGGCGATTTGATCCAACGGTTCGTTTTTTTTTTTTTTTTTTTTTTTTTTTGAGGAATACCATTAACAGTGTGTTTAAAATCACATAAATTTGTATAACTTCTTAAATATTATTATCGTGTCATTTATAGTGAGTAAAAAATTTAAAATTTACAGTTCGTATTTATAAAAATTTATAAAATTTTATATTTTTTTATTTAATCCCAAACAATACCTAAAGCTGGTGGTCCAGAGCTCGGGGGGGTTGCGTTGTCCGATTTGACCTTTCCTCTCCATCAGAAGCTGCAAAAACATATGGAATGTTAACATTCTCGTTGGGAACAAGGGTCCCACTTGTCATCTCATCATGTGTCCCACACCGTTTGAATTTTATAAATGCTTCGAACGTTTCTTTTTTTTTTTTTTTTTAAATTTTGTGAGCTTTAATCAACTTCGACATACATAACATTGATTTTAGAATTTATTGATACTAAAAATATTTTATGTGCATACTAAATTTTTTTCTAAATTTATGTGTAAGATGAAAATGAATATCATTAGTTATTAAAAATAAAATAGTATGTTAGCAATTAAATAAACTTGTTTCAAGAATGTAGAGAGAGAGTCCTACTGCGCATAACTGAAATTTATACTAACATATATATATAAAGGTTACATTTAGCGTACTGAAAAACGCTAAAAACCTTTGGTAACTTGTAAAATTATCTAACATATTTTATACTCCCTGTATTTCGTGAAATTTTTATAAATCTATATCTATCTACTTATCTCAATAACTTTTTATAAATTCTAATAAATTTTTTATAAACCTTAATAACATTCTACAAATCTCAATAACTTCTCTATAAATTTTAAAAATTTTTCAACGATTTTCAATAAATTTTAACATAAAACCGTTCCGATAGACCTAAAAAAACTGTTTAAACGATTTTTCTCTCCAAAAAGTTAACATAAAAGTTAAAAGATTTCACTATTAATATCTAAAAAACGTGATTTGGTAAGAGTGCGTCAAATGCTAAAAAATTATTCAAATCACATTTTTTGTTATTTTTTGTTGCTCCAAACACATCTAAAATAAAATATAAATTTAGAAGGTGGTAACATGTGTTATTTCCTTCCTCAACCTGTTGTTTAGTTTTTTCTATTCCTCTCGTCAATAAAATAACTTCATCTTTTAATTTTGTATTAAATATATAAATAAATATATATATATAGAGAGAGAGAGAGAGAGTCATTTGGATGATAAAGAGAAGGTAATTCATTTGGGTAGGTGAAAATTTAAAAAAAGTAAAGGTACATGTAGAAGTACAGAAAATTAAAACTAAATTTGAAGAAGAAAAGAAACGAAAGAGAAGAATGTGAGTGTAAGATTTGAGAAGTATATATAATAATGATTTACATATCAAAATAAAATTAACTAGTTACTAAATATTAAAATATAGAATATTCTATTATAGGGAATATATATAAAAAATATATCACAACCTAATATAGAATATTCTAACACCCTCCCTCAAATTTAAGATAGTAAACCAACTTGAGTTTGGAAATAAGAACATTTTAAAAATAGATGAATCGGATAGCAGAACAAATCATGAATGTAAAATCTGAAGTTAGGCAGCTGTTGGTGACAACGAAGTTTTGACGGTGAGTTCTTGAAAAATTTCGCTGCCACCAATATAATTATTTTTTGAAATGAAGATCAAAAATTAACTAAATAAAATATACAGTGTACGAAGATGAAACAAAAAAGACAAAACTAAAAAACATTGAAAAAATAACAGCATCTTGTTCTTCAAAATTTACGGCCAATAAAAAAAATTGATATCTGCTAGTGTATTATAATTGATTTCATAAAAAAAGTACTGTGAATAGGGATAGACAATATAATATTGAGATGTCATCTTAAATAAAAAGTGTATTGAGATAATGAAATATGAAGAAACAAATGTCAAAATCGAAATAAGATGAATAAAAAAAAAACTAAAAACCGATTCAGATTGTGAAAAACAAAAAGTTTTTTCAATGGTTGTGATGGTTTTATAGTAGAGCAAAACTCTGAAAAAAACACCAGAGAACCAAAAGAAAACGTAAAAAGTTTTAATATGATTTAGAAAGTGGAAGAAAAAAATTATACAGACAGTTGTAGTGCTTTTATGGCAAAGCATGACTTTGAAAAGAAAAAAGACAAAAAAGAAAAACTAAGGGTGGCAAAATCAACTCAAACCCATTAACCCACCCAATTAAATCCATAATAAATAGGTTTTAGTCCTATTATTTTACTAATTGGGTTGTAATTTGGTAACTTATAAAATACCTATTTATAAGCGGGTACAATTGGGTTGTGAAACGAAACCTGTTAAAACACCCATTTAAATTAAAAAATTAGTTTAATCCCCTTCTTTACAATGCTCTATCTTTCCAGAGAGAAAGAACACACACACACACACACACAAAAACATGCACATACGTGCACGCCCACACACCCACATACGTGCGCGCTCGCATACGCGCGAGCACATGCACGCAAACATACCCACACACACACACATATGTGAACACATGCGCGCGCGTGCCCACACACACGCAGGCACACACACAGGCAAATACACCCCAACACACACAAACACACCCCCACACATACACGCGCATGCGCGCGTACACACACACGCAAACACACCTACACACACGCGCTTGTGCGCACACACTTCCACATACCCACGTGCATACATGTCCACACACACGCATTCGCACGCACATATGCCTACCCACGCATGCATGCGCGGGCACGCACGCACACACATGCGCACACACACACGCACGCGCATGCACACACGCGTGCTCGCGCATACGCACACACACGCTCGAGTACGTGCGCACACACACACACCCACAGAGAGAGAGAGAGAGTTGTTGATTTAAAATTGAATAAAAAATATATCGGTTCGTATAAATTCGAAATTAACTGAAAATTGTAAATATAATATATAATATGTATAATATAATATTAATTAAAATAAATATTGATGTATTTACATATATACACATTAATTGAAATAAATTTTTAATTTTTTTTAAAAAAAGTAAATTATGTTATAAGTAAATGGGTTGTGATATAGGTTCATGAGTTTGTAATAACTCGTATTCAACCCGCCTATATCTAACCCGCTTTTTAAATGGATAGGTTTGAGTTGTACCCATTTAACTTTCAACTCGTTTAAACCTATCACTAACCCGTCCAACTCGCCCATTTTGCCACCCCTAAGAAAAACGTAGAAATTTTTTATACCACATTGAAATAGAAGGTGAAAGAATTTTTTGTATATATTATGGTAACGAAAAATAGTGTAGTAGAATAAGACAGTGATAACATTAGTGGAAGTTGAACAGATCTGCCGATCAGACAGAGTTGACAAGATTTAGCAAAAATAAAAAATTAAAAACCAATTAAACTGCACCGAATTCCAAGATAAAAATTATAAGCTCTAATACCATATTAAAAATAAAAAATAAGAAATAAGAAATAATAGAATTGGAGAAAAAAATTGTAAGATGTATATTTTATCATATATTTTTTGAAGGTAAAAAAGAAACTTTTAAATAAATTTACAATGAGAAGTATATATAATAATTATTTACATACCAAAATAAAACTAACTATTTACTAAATATTAAAATAGGTAATCTATGTTATATAATAAAACACATCCTTTTGATGGGACATGTGTTTGCGTGGCAGCATTTGGGGAGGGTGGGTTTGCTGGGGGAGAGAGAGAAAGAGAGAGAGAGAAAAAGGGGGGTGGGAGGGTGGGTTTGCTGGGAGAGAGAGAGAGAGAGAGAGAGACAAATGGGGGTTGGGATTAAGAGGAAGAGAGAGAGAGAAGGGGAGGGGCACAGAGAACGAGAGAGAGAGTGTGAAGGGGTTGGGAGAGTTGTTTTTTTTTTTTTAAGATAAGTTGAATTTTTTTTAAATAAAAATAATTAATTTATTGTATAATAATTAATAATTAAATTTAAATACATATATTTTTATATTTGTTCACATTATTTGTGTCATATATATAATAAAGAAATTAAAGCATCTGAATTTGATATGTTTTTAACCGTTAAATTTATTTAATTGTCAGGATTATTTTTTCTATCTACTTTAATTGTCTTTTTGTCACCTTCCATAAAAAAATATTTTTTTATTTTTCATATTTTATTAAATTTTTTTATAAATATTTTAAAAATACTTTTTATATCTATATAATAAAACACAACAGTCGATATGACAAAAGTTAACTAAATTTTTTTGTTTTAAAAAACTAATATTTAAAATTTAATTTTAATGTACTCAAATTAAAAATTAAAAATTAAAAATAATATTCTTTAAAAATTTAATTTTAATCAATAAACATTTATATTAAAATTTTAAATTTTTTATGGGAAAAATTCAATTTTAAAGTACTTAAAACTTAAAATTGTAAACATGTACATTTTTACACTCTTTTGTGTTAGAATTTGAGATAAAAAAAAAAGTAAAAAAATTTAAATTTGAGATATTTTTAACTATTGAATTCACTCAATGGTCATTATTATTTTGTTATTTTTTTTACAATTCAGTTGTCTTTTTGGTCACTTTACGTGAAAACACAATCTTTTATTTAATTCATATTTTGTTAAATATTTTTTCTAAAACATTTATTTGTGATAAATAATAAAATTTTATATGTTTATTAAAGACTGTATAGATTATTTTTATGTAGGTTTGTATTACAAATTTATATTTGAGCTATTTATAAACTAAATTATATTTTTGTGCCTTTAGGCACAAGCAATTTCTACCTTTTGAAAAAAATAAATTTTAGTAAAAACAAGACAAAAAAACTTAAAAAAAAAAAATTTTAAGACCAAATTAAGAGATAAGCAGTTCGTGCTTTGCACATGTATTTGCTAGTATATATAAATAATATATGATAACCTAATATAAAATATTCTAACAGTTATGTACAGAAAAATGCATAATTTTTATATTTTTCAATTTTAATTATATTATAGTAAATTATCCCAAAATATGTATATATTGAATAAGGTTGGGTTGGGCCTTTCATACCATCACCTTCCCCTCTTCCTATTGGCATCTCTCTGCCTGAGGGATGAAATGGGATAGAGAGTAATTTTTACTTGTTCCTTTTCTTTTCTTTTCATTTTTTTTAAAGGAAGGTAATTTATTTTTATGTTTTAAACATAAACTAACTAATATTAAAAAAAATAGATGACTGATGTATATATATAATATCATCTCTTGGATATATATTTTCGTATTACACTTCCAATGTGCAATATTTGCCATGATGCCTTTGTCCATATAAATAGAAATTAAGCCTTTGTGACAACTTTTAATATCATGATGATTTCTTATAGTATATGTAAATTAATTAATCAAAGTTAACCTTGATCATCCCCTTATCTTTTAGTAGGCCCTAACTATAGATACACGTGCATGGACCACGTGGATAATTTATTAGAATTTTGCTTTTTAACTTTACGTTTCTTTGACCAAAAATTTAAAGAAACCTGACGTATCAGAATCCCACTAGTCTATTGCCCTTGACACCGCATATATAGCTCTTGTTTATGTTGGGCATCAGAATCCCATCCTTTCCCCATTGGCTATCACTGCGGGCTCCAAAAATAAAAATAAAAAAAATTAATAATAATAATAATAATAATAATAATAATAATTGAATTATTGAGCTACGGGTGACTATTTAACATCATGCGTGGCTTAAGGTAGCTGGAACCCATGCTTCACAATCCAAGTATTTATTTATATTCAATAAAACCCCATCCCACCCCCCTCTTAAAAATATGATATCGGTGCATTTAGAGTAATAAAAATGAGGTATAATAAGATAATTTTTGAGTTCGTAATTCGTGCAATGAGATAAAAATAAATAATTTTTAAAAATTTTTTAATAATTTTTAAAAATTTTTTAATAATTTTTAGAATTTTTTAACAAACCAAACTCATTCATAAGGTATTTGTGATTCTACTATAGATATAAAGCCTTTCTTTAATAAAACATAGCAAATTATATTTTGCAGCATTACGCTTTTTATATTGAATTTATTTTTACCTTAAATTATAACAGCTTACTTATTATATTTAGGGTCAAGTATTAATGTGATGTTTCTGTTAAATTTATTAATAAAAAATGTCACATGTTGTTTACTTAAGAGTTATTAATTTTAATTT
The DNA here is from genome assembly GCA_019916065.1 of Vitellaria paradoxa. NCBI lineage: Eukaryota > Viridiplantae > Streptophyta > Magnoliopsida > Ericales > Sapotaceae > Vitellaria > Vitellaria paradoxa. Next base: position 52,030,273 of record CM034236.1, on the reverse strand, counting down.
AAAACTTATTAATTCGTAAATGTAAAGGATTGAATATTATAATAAAAATAAATAAAGAAAAAGCAAAATTTTATGTAAAATGCAATTTATTCATTAGAATATTTCACGTGCGATCACAGGTCTGTTATTTGGAGAAGAGAGAGGAAACAAATTAGTCATAATCTTTATATCCCTCTCCTTCATTATGGTTGCCTCAAAGATTATTCACACTAACTTTCTTCTCGTTAAAATGGAAATTCCACTAAAGTCAATGTACAGTTTGTAAGCGGATTAAATTAATTTTCTTACGCTATCTACTTGGAGTTATATGAGTTGGGACCTATTGAGTAACTTTTGAAGTTGAAATACAATGTTAAGAGTTTAAAATTATATTTTGACATTAAATTAATACGAAAATTGAAAATATTTTAACTTAAATAATTAAATGGATCTCTGTATGAATCTCTTGGGATAAAATCTAACTTTTAACTCATAAAGTTGTATTTTCAAAATCTAATTAAGAATTGATTTTGATTTGGAAAATCAAAACAAGTTAAAGATATTTTTAAGAGTGATTGGAATGCATTGAATTTTGATTTACCATTTCCTTATATAAATTATGACACTAATATTGTACTATTCCAATTTGGAACAAATTAAGGAGACGTTTAGAGTGACAAAACGTGAGATAATTTGAAATAATTTGTGGATTCGTAATTCGTATAGTGACATAAAAAATAAATAATTTTTAAAAATTTTCAGAATTTTTCAACGTTTTGTATCGTGTCAAATGAATCCTAAATAATGTAAAATAATAATAATAATAATAATTAAAAAGCAGAAAAGAAATCTAACTTTAACTAATGAAGTTGCATTTTCAAACTCTAGTTAGGAATTGATTTTGATTTGGAAAATCAAAACAAGTTAAAGATATTTTTAAGAGCGATTGGAATGCATTGAATTTGATTTTACCATTTCCTTATAAGAATTATGACACTAATATTGTACTATTCTCAGTTTGGAACAAATTAAGGAGGTGTTTGGAGTGACAAAAAATAAGATAAAGTAAGATAATTTGTGAGTTCGTCATTCGTATAATAAGATAAAAAATAAATAATTTTTAAAATTTTTAAGCGTTTTATATCACGTAAAATGGACTCTAAATAATGTGAAATAATAATAATAATAATAATTAAAAAAAAAAACTGAAAGGCAAGACACCTTTTAATGAGCTTTGAAGAACACGTCATGACTTGTTGACCATCATCATTAGGCCCTTCACATGTTGGTTCACCGATAAGGAGAATGGGACAGAACAGTTCTAATTTCATCTTTTTCTGTTTGGTGGCCAGAAAATATGACTAGCTAAAGTGAAACATAGGATAAATTATTCAATTATAATGAGAGAGTTGTATTCCTAGGTAGGTTAATTTGATGAAAACTGGTAAGATGGGAACAAGGTAGTTAAATGTCTTTTTTTTTGTTAGGTTGTTAAATGTCATTCTATCATTAAAACATTAACTTGTACACATAATATCTGACATTTTTAATTTTTTATTTATCGTTTCAAATAGTTCATTGTTCTTTTTTTATATTAATTTATAAACAATTAATTAAAAGGTCATATGGTATACAAAACTTCCACCTCGTGCAGAGTTTGGGAAAGGGTCGAATCACAAAAATCTACTATACGTAGTCTTATCTTACATTTACAAGAGACTGTTTTCACGATTCGAACTGTGACCTTAAGTCACACGGCGACAACTCTTACCATTACGTCAAACATCCTTTCTAATTTATAAACAATTAATATTTAATTAAAATTTTTCATAACTATAGATATTATTATCAAAATTCAATACATTCATTGGTCAAAATTATAGCTGATGGTATCCTAACTTAAATTCTTACCATGCAAATATTCAATTAATTGCATTTTAGCAGAGGATAAGGTTTCTCCTATCTTTTAATCTCGTCATAAAATTATACCGTCTCATTCAACTCATTTATCACTATACTCCCTGGAAAGTAGACACCCATGACCAAAAACCCGTGCAACCGCAACCTTCCTTCCTTGCTAAAATTTGTAATAAATCTTTCTCTAGCCAAGAAATGTCAAAATTTGCCCAACTATATATATATATATATAATCAGGGGTGTTTGATTGAAAAAAAAATAAGATAAAAAATATAATAAAAATAAAAAGATGTGATATAAAAATAAAACACAAAAAATTTTAATTAAAAAAATATAAAAAAATAATTAAAATTAATAAATTTTCGTAATTTTTAATAGTATCAAACAGGACAATCTCACCCAAGCAGAGAGCATGCTTTTGATGTGAAACCCAGCCGCCCAACTGAACTCGGGCTGTCAACGGCGGTGGGTGGGCGGTGGGCAAGGTGATGGATGGTCACCAAACGAGCATATCATTGTCCGATCTCTCTCTCTCTCTCTCTCTCTCTCAGGCACACGCACACATTTAGGCATTAATTATTCTTTAATTATTTCAAAAAATCTCATTAACCCTCAAATTTATCCTTTTCCTAATCCAATATGTAGCCCCCCATCCCTCTCTCTCTCTCTCTCTCTCTCTCTCTCTTTCATGCGGGTGTAATTATATTCATATTATTCAAAAACTCTCCCTCTCTCTCTCATTCATGTGGGTGTAATTATATTCATATTATTCAAAGAATCAATACCCAATTTTATTCACCCATTGAGTTACAAGCATCCCCCTTTTCCTTGAGCAGTCTCTCTCTCTCTCTCTCTCTCTCTCTCTCTCCATTTGAACGGTTTGCGTCCAAATTATGCAGAAAACGTACCATTGTGGGTCCTATATGGCTTGTTAAACCTCAACACCAAGAATCTCTAATTCTTTATCTATTACTGCACCCTTTTCCTCTCTGCTAAGTAGTATAATGCAATCAACTATGGAACCCATTCAGTCATTTTCGTCTCCTTTTTTGGTTCTTGGAATGGGACCATCTCTCTTCTCACCTTCCCTCATTAATGCAATAGTATAATCCAATTTAATTACATACAAACCCAATGCCAAATGGCCCCTTTATTCTGCGTTTGAAAAGATATTCTCTCCGCTCCTTCAAGCAAAGCAAGCCCAGCTTTTTTTCTCTTTTCCTCCCTCCCTTTATCTGCTTCTGTCTCTTTCTGTTTCTCTCATCTTTTTGGGTTCTGTGTGCTTATTGAGATCTGTTTCAAAATGGGGTTTTCCCGAAGTCGTTGCACTAACTCTAGAGAGCCTCTTCACAGCCAAATTGCCCCAATTTCTTCCTCTGTAGCCACTGATCAGTATCGTGACTATGACGAGCTGAAGTTGAAGACTTTGTTGTATAAGATGATTTGGGAATTTGGGTTGGGCTGTTTTCTTCCCCCTTGCCAGCGGGGCAAAGGTCAGGGGAGGGGAAAGAAGACCGGCGACAACTCAGAGCACAACAAGGCCTGGTTGCTTGCCGAGTCCGGTGGGTGCGGTGCTGAGTTGACCAGCGCTGACCCACAATCGGTTCACTCCTCCTTTAGGTTCAGTTTCTGCTCCCAAGTGGAGCTCGAATCAATAAATGTGGCTAATCCATCTTCTGCAACTGTGTTGATGGTGAATTTGGACAATGGATTGGCCGACTCCAGATCTCGAGAGCTGAAATGGCGAAGAATTGAATCACTGGAGAGGAGTATCTCTCCTGTGGCCCATTCTCTGATTAGGTTTAGCTATGCCGAAATCCTCTCTGCCACTCGCAATTTTTCGAAAGGTATTCAATTGGCTTTTCTTTCTTTTTTTATTTTTGCATTTTGATTTTGATTTTATAGTGATGCATGATTGAAAATCCGTTTTGTTGAATTTGTGTAGGCAGGGTTTTGGGTAGAGGTGCACTGAGCTGTGTTTTTAGGGGGAAAGTTGGGTTTTTGAGAACCACTGTAGCAATCAAGCGGCTGGATAAGGAAGATAAGGAGTCTTCAAAGGCATTTTGTCGAGAACTGATGATTGCTAGTTCACTCCATAACCCAAATATTGTTCCTCTTGTGGGTTTTTGTATTGATCCCGAAGAGGGCTTGTTTTTGGTCTACAAATATGTATCTGGTGGAAGCCTAGAGCGGTATTTGCATGGTATGATTTCTTGGTCTTTTATACTTCCAAGGGGGGAAAAATGAACTTTGGTCTTTTGATTTTGTGAGTTGGCTTCAATTTGATAAGTGACCCTTTGAGATATTTATGTGCAGAGAAGAAAAGGGGAGTGAAGGGTGGTCCATCACTACCGTGGTCTGTGAGGTATAGGGTAGCCGTTGGAATTGCAGAGGCAATTGGTTATTTGCACAATGGAACTGAGAGATGTGTCGTTCACAGAGATATTAAACCCTCTAACATCCTTCTATCTTCGAAGAAAACACCAAAGGTAAGAGACTGGGGAATTGGATTTTGGTCTGTTGTTCTATTCATTTCGTGAGCTTATAGTAGAACTTTTTAACCATGTAGTATTTTAGTAATGTTCTGAAATTTCAATGGTATTTCCAGATATGTGACTTCGGTTTAGCCACATGGACTCCTGCACCTTCTGTACCGTTCCTTTGTAAGACTGTGAAAGGAACATTTGGGTATGAAAATCGATTCTCAAAACAATTCAGATAGAGCAGAGAACATAATGATGAAAACTATGCTTCTTGTTGAATGTGGATTTGTTATTCTTTCATTTACTGAATATTTGAATAAATATGCAGCTATTTGGCCCCTGAATATTTCCAGCATGGGAAAGTATCTGATAAAACTGACGTTTATGCTTTTGGGGTGGTCCTTTTGGAACTCATAAGTGGACGGAAACCAATTGAAGCAAGGAGGGGACCGGGGGAAGAAAATTTGGTTGTGTGGGTAGGTTACTGTTCTAATCTCTATTATTTATCTTCAGTTCAATTGACTTTTTTGATTGTTATGTCACTGGTCCCCCATTGCTTTCCAATAGAGAATTGGTTGGTTCTGGATGCAACTAAAATTGACCATAACTATTATGAACCAAACATATAGTTTAACTCAGAGGACGACATGATGAAATGGCATTGTCCAGGGCAAAGGCATATATCAATATTGCTAATGATATAGTTTGATCAGCTTTCTGTGGCAATATGGTTCTATGTTATAGTTTAGTTATTTCATTCTTGTACCATATATATATACTCGTTACTTAAATAAAAAAAAGACTCCACCTGCTTGTTGGGATTCTTGACATTTGAGATTTCTGCAATGTCAAGTTGAACGTTCTTCCAAAATGTCACTTGAATATTATCATCTCATTGATGTGGAACACAAAATTTAGGATATTTTCGGATTGCATTTGTTGGGGAAATAACAACCTGTATGAAGCACTGTAGAAGGATCTGTTTTGGTTTTCAAGATTTTCCATGAACATTAATTACTGTTCTTGCTGATGACACCAGTGCATTCTTCTTGGGTTTTTATGCCCATAGCTCCACTAGTAGATGGATTTGTGCTTTAAAACACTATGTGAAGATTAATATTATAGCTTCATTTATATGCTTATTTGAAATGACAATTAGACCTCACCCAGCTATTAGATTTCATGTACATAGTTTAGGATGTGGGCATTTGGCATTACACAAATGCAATTTTCCAAGATGGAAGAAATAACCTAGGTTCTTTTTTACAAGAAACAAGTTATTTAATTATGTGTGTAGCATAATGTTGTGATGTGCCTAGTAGCACCATTGACCTTTTACCTTGAAATTTAATTTCTGCCCAAATAGATGCCTTCTTGCTGTGTTTCCCCTTGGCCTTTTAAGCTGGTTGCCTGAGTACTTCGGTTGAAAATCTATATCATCAACACCCTGGATTAACTTGGACCAGGTTTGGATAGTAATACCCTCCTTTATTTATATTTATAATAATCCCATGAAAAGGGACATTAAGCCAGTGAGGTTATTATACATTGTATCAGTAATCTCATCTGTGTCAGTTTCCATTCATTTTGTTTTTTACGTTCTATGTAATCAGAATGATGCAATGCTGATCTAAGTTCTCGTCAGTGCATCTCCAGAAGTAAACATTGCTAAATGCGATTGTTTTTATTTTTAGGCAAAGCCACTGTTGCAGGAAGGGACCATCGAAAGGTTGCTTGATTCACAGCTCAAACTCACCCCCAACAACTCAAATCGGATAGCCCGGATGGTTCAAGCTGCAGCTGCCTGCATAAATAGCGAAGAATCCCAAAGGCCGGGCATTGATGATATTATTGCAATATTAAGAGGTGGTGGCCCCAATTGCGCTAACAGGAAGAAGTCCAGTTTTCCCAGTATTGGTTGCCCTATTGATTGTTACCCTCAATTACAACAGACAAGAAGTGAGCTGAAGAGCCATTTAGCTTTGGCAATGCTAGGAGTCTCAGAGTTTGAGGAAGGTGATCTACTCTACTGCCGATGAAATTTACACACACACATTGAACACCTGGAATTTTTTCCCCAGTTTTATCATACCTTGATTTGAATAGAAAGTGTGGTAAGACTTGAGACTCGAGAAGGTTTAAATTGTACATAGAAAAATGGTGGCTCTTGAATTGTGGCTTGTGTACAGATCTTCGATTTCATGTTCATGTCCTTTCTTTCTTAGAAAAGGATGAAATAGATTTTCTTTGCAAGTTTTGAGGGCACATTTTGATAAGATTGTTGGAAAATCTTTCATGGCATCTTGTCAGTTCATTCTCATTTTTCTTCATAAACTTGATGAATTTTGTGCTGAATTTTCTAGAGTTATTTTCTCTGTAGATTTTTTTATTCATCCTTTTTTTTGAATTATTATTATTTTTTAATCAGTAATAGCAAAGACTAATAATAGTTCAAACTTGAGAAAGAAGTAGTTGGACAAAATTTGGTCAGAGCTTTATCCCAAGTTTCTGGTGTGGCATTTCTCTGCTTACCGAATACTAACTAAAACCCAGCAAATTCAAGAGTTCAGGCCACTTCTCAGAGAGTTCAAACAAATCGCAATGGGTCCATACAGTAGCATATCATCCGAGCCACCCAAAATAAATCATTATTGACCAATTTCAGAGAAACGCTATTCTTAAATTTATTGCATCTTCAAACTTCAACCAGCAGGTGAGTCCATGAAAATGCTATTCTTAAATTTAATTCCCCGAATAAAATAGTAAATGTAAACATATAAAAATTTTGAAGAAAAGTTACCATAAGAATATGATACAAAAATGCAGGAAAGAAATTATTTTAAAATATATAAATATATCCAAAAAAAACTAACGATGTTATAGAAATATACCACGATAGTGTACTAGACATCATTACGGCATCAACTGATTGCTCAATGACCTCGTATCCTCCAAAGATCCAGGCTTAGTATACCGGTATGGTGCCTGCTAAAAGGTCTCCGATACTTCAGTTAGCAAGAGAGTTGAGAACATATTTTGGTAGAATTTTAGCAAAGTAAAAATGTCTATGTATATGTCTACCTGAGGAATGGTCATATATATAGAAGCGTGGGATCTGCATTGGCAAGACGTATATGAGCCTCACGCAATCATGTTTATCTCTAATCATATTACACCACATGTATTGTAGATTGCGAGATTGCTTCCCTAGTTATCAAAATTGTTAAGCAGTAAATAGTATTTTCACATGCACAAATCACGGAATATGTCAGAATATGATTATACACGTGATTGTGACATAATTATTTATCTTTAATGTGACGGTCGCTCACCTGACCGCGGTCCATATTATTCGGTCAGTTGGGGTCCCCGACTTAGTCGTTCAAGTAAATCTGTTTGGTCGAGCACACCCTATCATATTTTATTTTTGATGTTGTTTATTTTATTTTTAATATAAAAGTCTAATTTTTAGTAATTTTTGATTTGTTTTTCAAAAGTTGTAATTTTGAGTAAGTTTTGACAATTTTTAGATGTTTAGAAAAAATTTTGATGATTTTTAATAATTTTTGGTAACCTTTTGAATGTTTAATAAATTTTGGTTATTTTTGAATTGAGTGAGTTAATGTTGTTGAGAGAAGAATGAACGGAAAAAAAAAAAAAAAAAAAAGAAAGGCAAGATCGAGTGTTTTTGCCAAACATCCAACTCCCAAAAATTGATAAATTTATACCAAAAATTTGTCCTTCAAGCTGTGCTAAATATGCTCGACAAAATACTTAAAATTTAATTATTTATTGAAAGACTGCACTGGAATCAAGCCTTATAACAGATCGTCGGCAATCAAGGCCGTACGGCTCGGCTCATTGAGCCCCCAATACAGATCGAAATGCTATTCAAATATTCTATACTGGATCACCGTATACTGGGCCCTGGATTCTAAACAAATCTCAAGCCTTCATCATCTTCTTGAACTCTTCGAAATTGACACAGCCATCGCCATCCACATCGACGGAGCCGATCATTCGCGAACAGTCCCTGAGCGAGCACTTCTCTCCCAAACTCTTCATGACCGCGTGCAATTCGCTCGCAGATATCAACCCGTTCCTATCGCGGTCGTACAAGTTGAACGCGTCGCGGAGCTCTTTGCTCCCGTCGCCGTCCGATCCCTTGCGGTGGAACTCCGTGAACTCATGGAGATCGATGAAGCCATCGCCGTCCTTGTCGATGTTGGCCATTACGCTCTGCACCTCCTCCGGTGACATGTCGGTGCCGAGAGCACTCAGAACCGCTCTCATCTCAGAGGAGGAGATCTTACCGTCTCCATTGGTGTCGAACTTGTTGAATACCTTCTCCACTTCGTCCACGCCTCCCAGAGACGTGACCGAATGTTTACAATTGCGTGAACTTTTGGCCATTTCTGAGAGAGTAGAAGTGAGATCAAACGAACTTATGCGCAATTATATATATATATATATATTTAACGCGTTTTGAGCGTATTAGTTTTCCGTCGGACGCGAGAGTTTACTTTTCTGGAAGTTGGAGGACCAGTAGAATTTGGACGCGCCTGGAAGATTGTGTGACGTGGGGCTCACCCTATTGCTGCGTCAAGCAAGGTATTTTAGATGGTGAATGTGGCTCATCAGTGAGGCTGCTGCCGCTGGTTTATGACTAGTTGTAACTGTCCCCCCCCCCCCCCCCCCCAAAAAAAAAAACGACAGTTGAGCATAGACTGTAAAGTGGACCAAGCACGAGTGGGGTTTGCGGTTTGCATTTGCTGATAGTGGCCCTTGCCAATGCGCTTTATGCGGTCCAGATCACAACATGGTCAAGGAGCCTGCCACTACACGTACACCCCCATTAGATTTTTACGGAACCACACTCTGGTCGGGTTGAGTCTTCAGACAAGTTGGGTGGTGTCCCAGCCCCATAGTTAATTTAAGACCTCCATTTACTATGTATATTTATGTTTATATATATATTATACTGCGGTATTTGGTTGGTTAAAATTTAGACAAAAAATATAGTAAAAATACAAGAATTTAATGTAAAAGTGATAAGTGATATTTAACACAGCTTGGAAGACAAAATTTTGTATAAATTTATTAATTTTGGGGAGTTTTACGTTTGTCAAAAACATTCAATTTTGCTTCTTTTTTTTTTTTCCTCTCAACAACATTAACTTACTCAATTCAATTCAAAAATTATTAAAATTTATCAAACACGCAAAACGTTGCTAAAAATTATTAAAAATTGTCAAAAATTTTATTAAACATCTAAAAATTGCTAAAACTTACTAAAAATTATTATTTGTTTTGTCAAAAATACAAAATTTTACTAACAATTTTTTTAAAAATAAAAATTGTTAAAAATTAGACTTCTAAACTGTCTTTTAATAACTAGTTTTGGGTAAAAAATCCGGTCTTGTTAACGGGACACAAATCAATAAAAATATGGCATGTGGTAATTTTTACTTTGATACAAGTTTTTTACATTCTTAGTTCCACCAAAATGCAAATTGTTATTATGAGACATATTTTATTAATCCTTAATAGTGCCCTGAGTAGCAGTTAACAAATGGCTAAAATACTTAAGTAACTAAGTTGAAGAACTTATTTATATAATATTTAATATTATATAAATTATATAAATATATATATATATATATTAATATAAATAAATTCAATTAATCTTATTTGTTTAGACATTTTGTTACTATTTAACGATGGTTTTGATCTTTGTAACTGATTTTGTTTTTGCTAAAAATGTGAAATATTTTTTGCTTTTTCAAGTTGTGTAATATTTTGACTTATTATAAATATAAATTATTTCTTATAATATGAATTAAGAAAATTTATTTAATTTTTTAAATACCCTGAGTCTTAAAATTTTTTAGCAAATCGAGTTTGAACTTGAAGTCCTGAAGTTTTATTCAAATTGAAATCAACTCAAGCCAAATAAATATAAGATGACCTTCAACATGACAAACTTCAATCTAGTCATTTCATCCGTACATATGTAATGCATGTGATCTTCCATTTTCTAAACAGCAGTTAATTGCGGTTTGGTTGCAGCTGCATGCAAAAGCAGATGGGGGGAAGACAGCTGTGTGTTAATACAAGAGCTAAAGGCATGTCGTTACGATGGTTCTTCGTTACTGTTAATTCGTAAAATGCAGAGGGCTTCTGCTACCCTCCATTTCAAGTCATCAGCTAGAGATTCTTGTGTCCGCTTCTCTCTCTGCAGTGCCATTTCCACCTTGACCAATGCAATTGACAGACACCCATCTGGATCATCATCTGGGCTTAGCTACGCCCCTCCAACAGAGACAGAGTTGCACCATGTCTTACAGGAATGCGCTGATTCGGGAGATTTTCAGACTGGTTTGTCAATCCATACCCATCTCCTAAAATTTTATCTTGATGGATCTACCTCCTTGTGGAACAAGCTTCTTGGTTTATATTGCAAGACTTCACAGGTCGGAGTTGCTCGTCAATTGTTTGACACAATGTTTAAACGAGACGTTGTTTCCTTCAATACGATGATTTCGGCTTGTGTTCGTCATAATTATGATCTCGAAGCTGTCTTTTTCTACAACAAGATGATAGAAGACGACGCGAAGCCCAATCATATCACTTTAGCCGGGGCAATTGGAGCTTGTTCTGGTGTCGCAGACTCGCGGTTGAGGGACATCTTTCATGCGCAAGCAATTCAATATGGTTTGAGTTCCAATAAATATGTGGGTTGCTCCTTGGTTGATGCGTATGCGAAGCAAATGAGATTAGAAGATTCTGTTAAAGCATTTTGGGAGATTGCTGAGCTGGATTTGGTTTCGTGGAACATTTTAATTGATGGGTGTGTGCGAAGCAGTAATCAAGAACATGCCTTGATAATTTTCACTCACATGCTACGAGAGAATGTGGAGTATGATGGATTCACCTTAACTAGTATCATTAAGACATGTTTGGATCCCAGAGATTTATACCTAGGGAAGCTGCTTCATTGTTGTGCTATAAAAACCAGTTTGGCTTGCGATACACCCATAAGCAATGCCCTTATTACCATGTATTCAAGATGTGAGGGAGAAATGTCTTCAGCCATGAAAATCTTTGGGGCAACCTTAGCCCCCAACATTATCTCTTGGACTGCAGTGATTACAGGATTTATGCAAAATAAACAGAATGAAGAAGCAATAGTGTTTTACCAGAATATGCTTAGATTGGATGTGAAGGAGAATGATTTCAGCTTTGCTAGTATCCTTACAGTGTGTGGTAATTTGGCCAATCTTCAACATGGGAGACAAATCCATGCAAGGATTGTCAAGTCATGCTTCGGATTGAATATTTCAGCTCATAATGCTCTAATAGATATGTATTCCAAGTGTGGCAGTTTAGAAGAAGCTTACTTGGTGTTCAGGACAATGGGGAAACATGACAAGGTTTCTTGTACAGCGATGATCACAGCTTTAGGCCACAATGGCAGGGGAACGGAGGCTCTTGGTATTCTTGATGAAATGACGAGGGAAGGATTAAATCCTGACGATATTACATTTCTTGGGTGCCTTTCTGCATGTAGCCACGGCGGTCATTTGGATGAAGGGATTTGGGTTTTTAGACTGATGATTGATGTTTATAATCTTAAGCCTAGGAGAGAACATTTTTCTTGTGTTGTCGATCTGTTGGGCCGTGCTGGGAGGTTAATCGAAGCAGAGAGGTTTATTGAAGAGATGGGGATTGGGTCGGAAGTCTTTGTATGGGAAGCATTGCTAGGTGCTTGTAGGCTTAATGGAGAAATGGGTTTAGGAGAAAAGTCGGTTAAAAAGATTATTGAGTTACAACCAGATAAGCATGGGTCTTATGTGTTGTTAGCTAATATGTATGCTGAGTGTGGATTGTGGGAAGACAAGGGAGCTGTGCTGGATAATTTAGTTGCAAATGGATTGAAAAAGGAAGCTGGATGTAGCTGGGTGGCATTACAGAGTCTTTAGTGCTGAAATATGTACATTTTTTCGGGTAGATGGGTGGAATAATTCAAAAATCTCCAGTTCAAATTGTAAGCTGGGAGATCATTTAACAATGATATATATATTATACATCAGTCTATTTTCTGTGATATAATTTTACTGATATTGCCTTACAGGCCTATATAGTTCTATTAATTTGACACGATATACGTTTCACTTCAGAACCAGCCCAACTGGTAACAACCTTAGTTTCGCCCTGCCAGTGTGTGACCTGCGTTGCGTCCCACCTCTTCACCGCATCTAGTCATTGTAAAACTTAGACTAATAAGACCTTTTCTCAAATCGATAGTGGATGTTTTAAGATATATATATATAGTAAAATGTCTGGATTAATTTACGTGAATTTCAATTAATCTTGAAACCTTGAAATTAATAACTGAATAAGCATTCTAGTCCTTGAGAGAATTACCTAAAAGCATTTTTGGTTTAAAATGCGATAAAATGTTAGAACTAAAAGCGTGCTTAATTTACAACGAGGCCAAATAGTCCATTGAACATGTAACGAGGTCTAATATAGTGCTGTTGTGTATCAATGTTGGCCAAAATATCTCATTAATGTTCTAACGAAACACTTCATATATATACATATATATGAATAGCAGATAAGCGTTGATGTCTGGTTGCTTTAACTAGGATTTCAACTTAAATTATATTAACATATAAGAAAATTAATTTTTTAAAAATATATGATAGTTCTTTAATAATTACAACCAAAGTAGCGGTGCAACTACATATTAAATGATGAAATTATTGTTATTAAAGATTTTAAACAAGTAATTTTTATTTTTGTTATTCTATGATTTGAAATCTAATGTAACCTATTATGTTAAACTATTCAAATTTATAATCAAATTCCTATTTAAACTAACAAAATTATATATAAACAATTTTATTTAAATAATTAGTATAAAGTTACTTGATTTGAAATTTATAAATACAAATGTAACTTAAAATCAATTGAAAAGATATAGTTGTAACAAAAATTAGTAATGTAAATGGGTCAGGTTGACTTGGCTTAACTCGCAACTGGACCCGGCCTACCTCACTCCACACTCCACCCCCACCCCTTCCAAGCATCCATATTAACACGACTCGACCTGGCTTGAGCGACCGAAGCAGGGGCAGGATGGCTCAACCCGTGCCGAGCCTGTTGCCTAGTCCCGTGCCTTACGCGCTCCCAACTTATCTATTAAAATATTAAAAAAATTAAAAAATTACTAAAGGTGCAGATCAAAATTTGATTTTTTTTTTTTATCTAATCCAATCCAGAATGAAGGCGGGCTGACTCACGGTTGGGTCAGGAGTAGGTTAGGCCTTATCTGGCCCATATTACATCCATACAATAAAACAAGATGGTTTTTGAAAATGTTCCTCTTACAAACTAACATCCAACTGTTAAAATTATTTTTTTCTTTCATTTAACGACTGAGATCATTTTTATATTTTTAACTTCTCGCTTTTTAGTGAATCTCACTTCCATCTATTTAAAAATACAGTTTGAACATTTTAAATTTCACCATATTTCAAGGGTGAATATCATATGCAAATCAAAACTACCAACTTAAATTCAGCTTAATTATAGTTTCTAGGAAGTTGAACCTTCCAAATTAAAGCACCATAATTTGTGTTTTTTTATGGTGTTTTCAAAAATTAATTGAAGAAAGAGACCAAAATGCATGTAGTAACTGCTAGAATCTAAAGTTTTGGAAAAAAAAAAATTAAATCTTGTGAATTATCATAATTTTTTTTTATTTGAACTTTTTGTCCAAAATTTCAACTATATCAGAAACTTAATACTAATTTTATTTAGAGTACCGTAAGCACAAGTTATTGCTAGTCATTAGCAGAAACACATTAGTCAATGATGACAAATTTGCTATGTGTACGACTAATTAAGCATCTTGGTACTAGCCATGCCATATTCTAACCTTTTCTCTCCTTGTGGTGAATTGAGGTTAGGTTTGTGATATTAGCAAGAGCCTATTCTATGGAACAAGTCCTACTAAAAAGGTATTGTAGGTATAAAAATAATTAAGGACACGTGATATTTTTGTGAACACAAATGTGTTATAGAGAAATGTACTTAGTGTTGGTTTAACAATCTAATGAATATTTTAGCTAAGCCTCACCATTAAATAAAACTGAGTTGGTGTGATCTAATCATAAATACAAAGTAGCAATAAATGAACTGAATTTATTAACTTATAGTTAATCCAGTTAGTTCATTTCTTTACCAATGCCAGACAGATGTGACATTTAGGGGTTCCAGGGGCTGCAGTGGGTCAATCAACGGTCAGAATGTAATTGCATCAAGTCTAATGGTCTTAATTTAATGTAATAAAATTAAATTTAAGATAAAAATAAAAGTTAAACAAAATTTGATTGGAGGATCATTAATGAAAAACACGGAAAGACACATCATATTAAAATGTAATTACATCCTGACCGTTAATTCTCCCACTGAAGCCCCTCGAACCCGACATCTAGGTATCTCTAAGGCCATATTCTGCCTATTATACTCATTTCTCCCACACACATTTAATGCAAAGTGAGAAATATTAAATGTTGAATGAAAGGTATTTAAAGTAAAGTAAACTGTACTTTGATATATATATATATATATATATATATAAACACACAAAATATACAAAATCATGATATTTCAATTATTTAGATGTTTATTTATTTATCTATCCACTATAAATACAAGATTTAATATCAAAATTTAAGTTTATTCATTATTGTTAACTGTACACTTTTCTTTTTTCATTACAATTATCTCAAACTTATGCTGACTTTATCATTGAAGAGTTTTTGATCGGGACTCTCTCCGACAATTTTCTCCTAACTTTTTTTACTCTACGAGCTTGAATCCACTTTTTATGGTTGATATCGTGATTACGTACAGTTATGATTATTACGTGCGGTGCTACTTTTTATTGCCAAACAGGTATGAGAACAAGAGTCCGGGTTCCTTTATCTCGTCAAAGTAGTCATCAAGCAGTAGAACAGCCTATCGCAATTGTGAATGCAAAGTCTGATTACCATTAAATTTGAATACCCTGTTAAGATCTAACAAAAATGCGTGCACATTTATACTAGCAAAATATTAAAAAATTTTAAAAATTATTTATTTTTTTTTCACTGTATAAATTACGAACCAATAATTTATCTTATTTTACTTTACTTTTTATTACTTTAAAAGCATTCGTACGTATATTTATTTGTATGTATGTATGTATGTTGCTGGGAAGGGAGAGCTGAGCATCCATCAAATATTGCTGCAACCCTATAAGGGGCAAAGTGAGGTCCATGTTATCAGAAGTGGGGGCCTAACATTGCAGGGGGTTGTTTGGTTAATACAAGATTGCTAAAATGTACGGTAAAAATATAAAAATTTGATATAAATATAGTATATGATAAAATTTAATAGAAAGAAAATATAAAATGTGAGTAAAAATTAGTAAATTTTGGTTAGTTATGTCAAACCAAACACCCCAAACACCCTCTGCATGTTGTGTTAGTACACTAACATCACAGCCAATGTTAGCCGCACATTCACAATCGAATCCAACAAACAAGGTAAACGGCAAGCAACTTTTGAGTTGCTTTCATTTTTTTCTATTTTATTTTTCTCATTCCTAAACTGTAGTGAATCCATTAATCAAATGAACAAAATATATTTGAGTTATTAACTTCATATATTAATTATATTGAATATTAAAATATTTAAAAATAAAATTTATTAATATAATTTAAAATATTATCATAAAAATTCAGCCTATTGTAAAATTTTTTAAAAATTCAAGTAACAATGTCTGTCTATTTGTTAAAAAAATTTAAAAGAAAATAATTTATCAATATAATTTAATTTTTTAAATAAAAAATAATTATATTGAATATTAAAATATTTAAAAATAAAATTTGTTAATATAATTTAAAATATTATAATGAAAATTCAGCTATTGTAAAAATTAAAATATCTACCTCATTGAATTCATATAAAAATATTTTCTATTACAAAAAATAAATTATATTGTGAAATTAATTTTGATTTTTTGACAAATAGATGAACAATTACTACTTGAATTATTATACAAAATTTAGTTAATTAATTAAAAAATAATTATTATAAAAAATAATCATTAACTTGCACAAAAACATGAATTAATACTTAAATTTAAAAAAAATAATTATGTAGACTATTTTCTTATAGTAAAAATGAAAATATTTTAATAAGTTGATCGAATTGGATTTTCATGTAAAAGGTAGACAAATATAAGTTTATTTTAAAACTAAATCTACTTATAACAAACTAGATGCCGACACACATATGATGCGTGTGAATTTTTTTTTGTCTTAATAATCAATAAATTTAATTTTACAAATTACAAAAATTTATTCAAAATTTCTATTAATTTTTATTTTTATTTTTGTTGGAATGTGGATCAAATAACAAAAACATATTTGAGTTATTGAGTTATTGGCTTGATATATTATTATATTGAATATTAAAATAATAAAAAATATAATTTATTAATATAATTTAAAACATTATAATAAAAATTCAGCTATTGTAAAATTTCTTCAAAAATTTAGGTAACAATGTATGTTTGCTTGTTAAAAAATTTAAAAGAAAAAATTTATTAATGTAATTTAATTTAGTTAAAATAAAAAAAT
This sequence comes from Vitellaria paradoxa, assembly GCA_019916065.1. NCBI lineage: Eukaryota > Viridiplantae > Streptophyta > Magnoliopsida > Ericales > Sapotaceae > Vitellaria > Vitellaria paradoxa. The sequence continues at coordinate 52,013,196 of CM034236.1, read as the reverse complement.
AATTTTAAAAATTTTAAAGAGAATGACTTATTCTTAACTTTTACAAAAATAAAAATTAATAGAAAAATTAAATAAATATTTATAATTTGTAAAATTAAATTTATTGATTGTTAAGAAAAAAATAATAAAAATCACATACATCACGTATTTACAGCCGTCTAGTATATTATGAGTAGATTTAAAAAAAAAAAAAAAAACATTCAACTTACATTTATCTATCTTTTAAATAAAAATTCAATTCCATCAACTCATTAAAATAATTTTTTATCATAAAAAAGTAGTCTACATAATTATTTTTTTTTTCAAATTTAAGCATTAATTCAAGTTTTCGTGCAGGTTAACGATTACCTTTTATAATAATTATTTTTAGATTAATTAACTAAATTTTATAGAATAATTTAAGTAGCAATTATTCTTTTGTTTGTCGAAAAATCTAAAAATGTGATTTAAGAATATAATTTATTTTTGTAATAAAAAATATTTTTATATGAATTTAATAAAACATATGCAGACACTTTAATTTTTACAATAACTGAATTTTTATTATAATATTTTAAATTATATTGAGAAATTTTACTTTTAAATATTTTAATATTCAATATAATTATTTTTTATTATAAACATTAAATTATACTGATAAATTATTTTTTTTAAATTTTTAACAAATTGACAGATATTGTTACTTAAATTTTTGAAAAATTTTACAATAATCTGAATTTTTATTATAATATTTTAAATTATGTTAATAAATTTTATTTTTAAATATTTTAATGTTCAATATAATTAATATATTAAGTCAATAACTCAAATATATTTTGTTCATTTGATCCACATTCTAACCAAAAAAGAAAAAAAATAATGGATTCATTGCGGTTCAAGAATGAAAAAAACAAAAAGGCAAAAAAAATGAAAGCAACTCAAAAGCTCCTTGTCCGCTTGCCTTGGCCATTAGATTTGATTGTGAATGTGAGACTGAAATTAGCTAGAATATGATGTTGGCAACCTGACACAACATGCGGTATGCCGGACGGCCACGGTCGCGAGCGAGGGTAGCGGGCTGACTTTTTTTACTTTTTTTTTTTAACATAAAAAATATTATTTTTTAATTAATTACATAATTTTTATTTTAATTTCAAAAAAAATAAATTCGAATAAAAAATAAAAAACGACAACAAAAAATAACAACAGAAAAACGATAGTGTTGTTAAACGGGTTTTAAAAAATTAACTTTTTTTACTTTTTTAAACATAGAAAAAATTAATTTTTTAATAATTATTAATTAATTAAAAAATAAATTTTCTTTCTTAAATACAGCATCACCCGCGATGTCAGCCGAAAAAATTTTATTTTTAATTAATTACACAATTTTTGTTTTAATTTCAGAAAAAATAAATGGCAACAAAAAAAAACAAAAAATAAAAAATAATAACAAAAAATAATAACAAAAAAAATGACAGTGTTGTCAAACGGGCCTTAAAAAATTAATTTTTTTATTTTTTTTCTTTTTTAAACATAAAAAAATTAAATTTTTAATAATTAATTAAAAAATAACATTTTTTCCTAAGCATAGCATCGCTTGCGATGTCAACCATTAATTTTTTAATTGACAACATTGTCATTTTTCTGTTGGCTGACATCGCGAGCGATGCTGTGTTTAAGAAAAAAATGTTATTTATTAATTAATTACTAATTAATTATTAAAAAATTAATTTTTTCTATGTTAAAAAAAAGTAAAAAAAAGTTAATTTTTAAGACTGTCTGACAACACTGTCGTTTTTCTGTTGCTATTTTTATTGTCGTTTTTTATTTTTTGTTGTTATTTATTTTTTAAAATAAAAATAAAAATTATGTAATTAATTAAAAATAAAATTTTTTTCTAAACACAGTATCGCTCACAGTGCCAGCCCCGGCTGACATCGTGGGCGATGCTATGGTTAGAAAAAAAAATTATCACCTCTTCTCACATTATCACCTCCCCCGGGGCCCGCTTCCTGCAATGTTAGGCCCCCATCTTCTCACATTATCACCTTCCCCGCCCGGGCCCCGCCCCGCTTCCTGCAATGTTAGCCCCCCTCTTCTCACACTATCACCTTCCCCCGGGGCCCCGCCCCGCTTCCTGCAATGTTAGCCCCCCTCTTCTCACACTATCACCTTCCCCCCCGGGGCCCCGCCCCGCTCCTGCAATGTTAGCCCCCTCTTCCACATTATCACCTTCCAACGATGAATATCATCCTCATATACATGTACATTTTCTGATGGTGAGTGCCCTGTGCAGACTGTCGAAGTGATGCGAGAATTTGTAGTATTTTATTAATTTGGGTCTATATCTCTGAAAGCCGGGCCCTAGATTTGGTTCGGAAAGTAAAATAGTTAGTTGTTTTTATAGTTAGTCAGTAGTTAATTATTAAAAAATTAATTTTTTAATATTAATAAAATTAATCATTTTAAAAAAAATTAAAAAATTAAAAATTAATAACTCAGTTACCGACGAACGGAGCCAGAGACTTTCAGATTAGAGGGCCTATATATCTGCATACGTGGAGCAAAGATGGACACAACTTGGCCACGTCCATATACTGATACGAATATACTGGTAGTTCAATCTCGTGTATATTTTGGTCTGATTGGTAGATGCATGGGCTCTTGGATTACTTGTATATATGGTTGTGTTTGGAGTTGTATAAAAGTATATAAAATAAAATAAAATTATAAAAATAAATATTTTATAATTCGTACAATGAGTGAAAAATTTAAATTTTATTGTCTTATAATTCGTGTTTATAAAATTTTATAAAATTTTATTTTATTTGATAAAACTCCAAACGAAGCCTCAATGTTGTATATTAACAATAATTCAACCAGCTGAAAAAATGGACAAGAAAGGGTATATATATAACCAAGTGTAATCATAATTACACAGTTTCGCCGTACTGGGGATAAATTGGGGCGTTTAATTTTACTTTAAGAATAGGATAAAGATATTCTAAAAAAAAAAAATTAGAATGGTAATAACATTTATGTAATAAAATAACTAATTAATAATTTTTTTTTAAAAAGTGATAAACTCATATACATAGCATCCTTTTGGTTTTATTTTACGATTGAAAAAAAAAAAAAATTCACCAGTACTCCTTCGAATATGGCTCCGCGTATTTTTCTCAAGTGCTTCAATGTGCAAAACCAATTTTTTTTTTTTTTTTTTTACTGTCTTCAAAGTAAAATACCTCGTAATTTGGAGGGTGCTATTGCATGCAATGTTGACTAGTTTTCATATTAGTAAAATAAAAATAAAAATCAAGCTAAAGATAAATTTAACAATTTAGGTGTTCATATACTTCCTTGACAATGGGCTGGGCCCTTTAGACAGGAGACGGGGCAAGTAACCCACCTTAATTAATTTTTGAGGGTGAAATTATTAAAATATTTTTAATAATTTAAGTTTATTACAAAATTAATATTAGTTTAATTTTTTTTAAAAATAAATTAACATTAATTCAAAATATTTTAAACGTAAAAGCCTATAAGAATTGAACCTTATACGTTTTGTGTTTCTTTTGTCATTTTGTCTCTCAGTATTGTCAGAGTTAAAGCTTTTCATTCTCCTTTATTCTTCTACGAAAACATCTCACCATGAGAGTGTAGTCATCACGCAAGGGGAAGAGCGACTTCTTCGTTTCACATGTATACAAACATAATCTAATTAATATATATATATATATATGACACTTTCAATTTTAGAGTTCTCAACTTTGTCCTTACAAGGACGGCTTGTAAACGAATTAAGCAGGTTATTTAATTAATTTTTATTTAAAAATTTTATCAAATTTAAAAATATATTTAAATTTAATTTAATAAAATTTTGAATCAAATTCAAACTTGGTCATATTAACTCGAATTTGACTGATTAAATATATTTTAAATTTAAGCATTTTGTATAAATTTAGACTTGTCTAAAAGTTAAAAATTTATTGAGCCATAAATTATACTCAAATTTAGTATAATTATTATGAATTGATTTCGAATGAATTTTTAAGAAATTAAATACAAACCGAACATTATTTACTTCGTCCCGCAGCCACACAATGGTTTGTCGAAAGGTACATGCATGTCCATTCATGGTCCACGCCATTTTCACTAATTAAGGTCTTTTTCAGACAACAGAACAAAGCCTATAATCACAATCCTGATGCTTTGAAAAGCTCCCAACTCCTTTAGTTATAAAACTCACAATTGGGTTTGGTACACCGGAAGTCCACAATCTAATGTCACCTGTGGTGCGTTGACCAAAGCCAGTTATCTCAAAACAGCAATCTGGGTCAATAATAATAATTATTATTGTTAAAATATTCTATATTAAATTATCAAATATTTTTTATATATATTTATCTATAATAAAATATTCTATATTTTAGTATTTAGTTGGTAAGTAATTTTACTTTAGTAGGTAGATTATTATTATTATTATTATTATTATTATGCATACTCTCATATTATAAATTTATTTAAAAGGCTTCTTTTTAATTTTTGTAACACACATTACATTATGTAAAATTTATATTTTCTCTTTAATAATAATAATTATTATAATAATAATAATAATAATTAAAAAAATATCTATATAGTTGTTGAATACTTTTCAAATGCGGATGATGCGAATATACCGGTAGTTCAATCTCTTATATATTTTGGTTTGATTGGTGGATGCATGGGCTCTTGGATTTTGCTCGTATATATATGTCGTATATTAACAATAATTCAACCAGCTGGAAAATTGCAGGAGAAAGGGTATATATATAACCAACTGTAATCATAATTACATAGCTTGTCATTTTGTCCGTCAGCATTGTCAGACTTAATTCCAATCGCTCTTTTTCCCTCTACGAAAACATCTCATTAATGAGAGTGCAATCAGTAGACTCAGCACGCAAGGAAAAGAGTGACTTCTTTGTTTCATACGTACATATATACGACAATTCTAATTTTAGAGTTCTCGACTTTAACTTCGTTTGAGACCCTAAATTCTATCAAAATTTATCAATTAAAATTAATTTCTTTTTATTTTCTTTCAATTAAATTTCTCTACGTATCACATTTAATATTTTATTAATAAAAATGTAACCAACAGACTCAACACGCAAGGAGAAGTGTAACTTTTTCGTTCCACATGTACATATATATGACACTTTTAATTTTAGAGTTCTCAACTTTGGTACCGTTTAGGGCATCAAATTCTATTAAAATTTATCAACTTTAACTAATTATTTTTATATTTTCTTTCAATCAAATTTATTCATATATCACTTTTATATTATATTTTTCTATTTTTATTATACTTTTTGACCAATTTTTTGTTAACCAAACATACCCTTTGTTCTTACAAGGACAGGGCTGCAAATGAAGCATCTTATTTAATTAATTTTTGTTTAAAAATTGGTTGGAAATACTTGCATTCCTCCTTCATTTTTCTTTACTTTACATTACTCTTTTTCATTACAATTATTATAAATAGGAAAAAATTAGTGGAGGAGTGCATTTGTCATTTTCTTAAAAGATTTTATCGAATTTAAAAATATATTAAATTAAGTTTATTAAAATTTTAAATCAAATTTAAATTTGATCATTTTACCTCGAGTTTGACTTGTTAAATACGTTTAAATTTGAGCATTTTGTATAAATTTAAACTTATTTAAAAGTTAAAAATTTATTGAGTTACAAATTATATTCAAATTTAGCATAATTTTGTTATGAACATATTTCGAATGAATTTTTAAGAATTTAGATATTTATAAATCAGACATTATTAACTTCATCGCGCATCCCAAGTGAACATCCAAATACGTCAGGGGGGGGGACAAGTCATGTCCAAATAAACCCAAAAAAAAAAAAAAAAAACAATGGCATGACGAAAGTAACAGTTATGCCCATGTTTAGGGTTAGTATTTCATAGTACACGTTACTTTCACTAATTAAGGTCTTTCTCAGGCAACATAACAAAATTCATATTCAAAATATTGACCCTTTGAAAAGCTCCCAACTCCATTACTTACAAAACTAGTCCCTTGGGTTTGGTAAACTGGAAGTCCACAATCTAATGCTACCTTTGATGGGTGATGACCAAAGCAAGTTAACTGAAAAAACACCAAACTGGATCAATAATAATACAAAAATAATAAAATTTAAAAAAAAATCTAATTGTTAAAGCCTTTCCAAATGTGAATACTATCAGTTTTCCATTTTCTTGTAAATTGGGAACTTCCACAACATTTCTATTTTAATTCTATAATAAAATATTCTATAATTACAACATTAACATTATCAAGTTGTTTTAATTGAAAATTTTGATGGAATATCCTTGTCTAATCGTATATATAAATGAAAAACATGATTGGATGAAAATGATAAAACCCATATCTATGTTATCCCTAGATTGCATGATGTAAAGAAAAACACGCGTGCAGATGAATCGCAATCAATATGTGGTTCGAAAAGAGCCTATCAAACCATGTGCACAAGGAAAAGAGAAAAAGAGGTAAACGTTTCGGTTTGGGGTTTTAAATTTTTTAAAAAAATTGTAAAAATTTTATAAGTTTCTTTTCAAATCAAATTTCATTACGTGTCATTTATATATCACTTAATAGTTTGTTTTTCTATTTTTTATTTTCTGATTTTCTGTTTTATGTATTTTATGTTTTAAAATTTTTAAAATAAGAAAACAGAAATATTTTGTTTTCTTATTTTGGGATTTTTCTTATTTTGCGTTGAAAACGTTCAAAACTGACTTTTTGCTATTTTTTATTTCATGTGTAAACCTATTTTCTGTTTTCTAAAACAAATTTAAAAAACACGATTGATCAAATACATTTTGAGCTGTTTTCCTAGTTTTCAAAAGCGCAAAATAGTAAATGAGCTTAAAATAGAAAATAGAAAATAAAAACAGAAAATAAAAAAATAAATCAAATGCCACCTAATTTTTTATTTCTTTTAACATTTTTCAGAACTCCAAATACCCCCCAAGTATAAATATCTTTCTTTTACTTTTATGTAGTGTAAAGTTTAAATTGTGGCAAATCCATGTATAATCTTAAGTTAAATATGGATTATTAAAAATTTTCTTAAATTGAGTATATGAAGACAATTTGAAGTGATGAAGAGTTCTAAAATTGATGGAGTTCTAAAAGATTGCAAATTGCCAAATCAAAGCAGGACACAATCCTAATTGAAACAGGATTTAGTTGAGCTGGTACAAAACTTACGCGAAAAAATCTAATACACCTCGCAAGTAGGGTGCGGGAACACGTGGTTGTGCCCGAAGCCTGCTGGGAGCCTGCTAGGAACTTGTGGGTTCGCTCTTTTTGATATTTGGCCCAAAGCAAATTCCAAAGAGATCCGCAGGTAAGAGAATAGATGCACGAGAGTTTGACCCATTGGCACATGGATGGCGTTGGATGCTCGATGGTTTGAGCTATGTATCTTTTGAACGTATTTGTTTCCTATTTTGCCAGTTTAGGGTAACTTTTTGTAACTCTATAAATATGTACCCAGTCTTAATGTATATATAACAACGAGGATATATTATAGAAATCTTAGAGAGAGTTTATACTTAAGAGCTTAAGTCTTCTTTTTCTAGCCTTTTATTGTTCTTTATTTACTTTTTGTGTGAGACAGAAAACCTGCTTATAAGGTTAGTCGAGTGATTGGAGCAAAATTAACGAAAGAATTTGTGTGAGTGATTCATAGAGAATTTAAGTAGTGTCTTGTAACTCATTGATAGTGAGTTTTGTAATAGAGATTTTTCTCACTATGAGAGGGTTTTCTCATTATTCTCTAGTATTATTATTGTTGCTTTGTATATGATTATTTGGTTCAGAATTTTTAATTGTGGTATCAGAGAAAATATATATATATCTTGTCTTGAAAAGGGTTATCGATGAGACCAGTGAAAAATCCCTTAATGATTTGTTGATTGTTAAGGGAAAAGTTATTAACCCATAAACGTGTAAAAGCCGTCAGGGACTTTGAAAGGGAAATACATGATATTTTGCAATTGGACCCAAAAAAAATTTGCTCTCAATTCATTTGGTGCATCAAATGTAATATCTTGATCTAGTGATTTGTTGAAGGGGAGCATATATGTTTGATTAGTTATAATCTCACATATGCACAAGCATTTTCTTTTGATCTTATAGCTTAATTTATCTCCTAACGTAGACTTGGAAATTACTTGGAAAGATAAAATTTCATTCATTTAAATTTATTAAGATTTCATAATAGATTTACATATATTAACATAGGTGAATTAAAATTTCTTTAAATCAATCTAATGAATTTTTCTATAATTTTCTATTTCAAAAATTACTTTCAGTTTGTGCACAAAACTAGGCCCATATAGACTTTTTTTTTTTTTGGTAAATACCACATAGACTATTCTCAAGAGATTCGTAGGAAGGGCACTGGGGGCGTGCCCCATTGTGCAAATGGTGCACTGAGGGCGCAAGGAGCGTGAGGGAGTGACTCCTTCTATATATGGTCCCCATCAGTGTTGGTCTTTCATTTTGCACGGCACCATCTCTGTACCTGCGACCATCCGGCTTCTCATTTTGAATCTTTTTGCATGCATTCATTTTAAGTGAGTTCTTGTCATATGTTTGTCCATATTTTGTCTTAGACCTCGGTTTCTTACATTTTAGGACATTTGTATCACTGTTGGGATATTTTCTGGTAAAATGTTTAAGAGAAAGAGAACTAGTTCTTCATCTTCATTTGGTAATCGATTTTTGAACATAAATGAATTTCAAAATCTATTTTCCAGAAGACCAGTGTTAATTGAAAGAAACATAGACCTAAATGATTTTCCACTGATTTACCTAGTGTTTACTCAGTTAGGTTGAGAGTTTATCATAAATAATACTACATCCATGCCTTAAGTTGGTTTAAGAATTTTATGCAAATTTTCATGAAAATTGATTTTGAAAATGCATCATTCAAGACCTTATTCAATCGTGTCCCAATTTCTATCACTCCAGATGTTATTGTATTTATCTTAGGTATTGAGAGACCATCCCTTATTGAGAGACTGACTTTATTCTATACCACACAAGATGGTATCTCTCCCACTAAGGAGGAATTGACCAATATTTTTGATGTACTCACTGGTTGTTCACCTTGAAGAGGTGAGACATATGTGCATAGCCACCTTAAGACAGACCATCGCACATTGAATTTGTTTGTGTCTGCCTCCATTGATCCTACTTCTCATTATTCTGATGTCACGTTAAGGCGTGGTCGCATCATTTATGCCATTCTCATAGGTCTCAAATTTGATTTAGTACTCTTCATATTTAGACTCATGTTCACTGCAACAATTAAGACGCACCAAGGATTCTTTGCCTTTTGATGTTATTGTTGCAAAGATAGTTCAGGCCAATTAAATTGAACTATCATCTTCTGGCCTAATCCCACAGCCTTTTCCCATTACACAACTTACTGCCTTAAAATCCGTAAGTCAGGCTATCGATGACACACCCAATGAACTTGATGAAGCTGAGTCTAGTTGTAGCACCCATCCAGACGCTTTAAATTTCATCTCTTTATCACTACTTCAACTGGAAAAGGTGGTTAAGAATACCAGTACTAATCAGATAGCTCTCAATGGCTGCCTAGAGGCCATTGATAAGAGCATCAAGGCATTGATCGACTTTTACACCACAAACTTCCAGTCCTTGCACCAACAAATCGACAATTGGGGCGCCTTCCAGGATGAGCTACCATAGGATGATGATGATGACAACAACACCGGGTTTGGCAGTGGCTCATTTGGAGGTAGTGATGGACCTGGTGGTAGTGGTTTTGATGGTGGCGGATATGATGGTAGGAGTGGCCTATTTTAACTATCTATGGACATGTTTTGGACTTGTTTTGTGTTTATTTCCCCTTTATTTTGAGTGCTTGTTGTTTCCATATCAAAAAGGGGGAGTAAACTTGGGTTATGTAATAATTATTTCTAGCTTGACTATTCAGACTTAATAACATATAGATGTGATCTTTCTATGATACATATGCTATTTCAGTATTTTTATTATTTTTATACCACATGGTGCCTTGATATGTGTATTCTAAGTGTATGCAGAATTATTGGAAGCATTAATAGACTTTAACTTAAGTTTTGATATGGAATTGGAAAAGGAGAGATTGTGAAATTTAAATTGTGACAAATCCATATACAATCTTAAGTTAAATATGGATAATTGAAGAATTTCTTAAATGGAGGACATAAAGGCAATTTGTAGTTATAAAGAGTTCTAAAATTGGTTAATTTCCAGAAGATTACAAATTGCCAAATCAAGCTAGATCACAATTTTAATTGAAATAGGATTCAATTGAGGTGACATGAAGCTTACGCGAAAAAATACAGTATACCTCACAAGCAGGGCGTTATAAGCAGGGGGCTGCACCCAAAACCCACTGGGAACCCACTCAGAACTCACGGGTTCACCCCCTTTGATATTTGGCCCATAGCAAATTCTAGAAAGGTTCACAAGAAGGATGATAGATGCATAATAGTTCGACCCTTTGGCACAGGCACGGCACAGGTGCTCGAGGGTTCGAGCTATGTATCTTCTAAACATATTTGTTCTTTATTTTGACAATTTAGTATAACCTTTTGTAATTTTATAAATATGTACCTAGCCTTAATGCACATACAACAACAATGACATATTATAGAGATTTTAGAGAGAGTTTTTTCCTGAAAGCTTAAGTGTTCTTTCTCTACCCTTTCATTGTTCTTTTTTCACTTTCTGTGTGAGACAGAAAGCCCGCTTGTAAGGTCAGTTGAATGATTCAGACAAGATTAGCGAGAGAATTTGTGTAGCTGATTCGTAGAGAATTCAAGTAGTGTTTTATAACCCGTTGATAGTGAGATTTGTAATAGAGATTTTTCTCCTTGTGAGAGAGTTTTCTCATTATTCTCTGGTATTGTTATTTTTGCTTTGTGTGTGATTATTTGGTTCAGAATTTTCACGTAGCTAGGAAGTCGACTGATCCTAACATTTTTAATTAATATAAGTAAGGGTTTAATTTGGACCAGAACTCTCACATTAACGATGTGTTTGTGTTTTGATATTAGGTTGTTGGTGTACCAATATTAAAACTAAATTAATTAAGTGGTAGTGCCTTAACAAGGGGAAAGTTGATTCATTAATGTTTGTGTACACTACAATGTTATTTGAATGATAAGAAAATTTAATAATACATGTGTCTATTCCTTTAAAGTAAAAAGTGTCTAAAGATGTAGTTTATTTATAAAATTGTTATAATAAGTAATTTTACACATTTAGAAGATTTTTTTTTAATGATGTGACAAAGTTGTGGAGTAATTAATTTAAATTAAACAACATAATCAAGAATTGAAGAGTACATAGAAACAACAATAGTAATAAATTAAGCAAGAAAACTATAATTAGGAACCTTTATGACTCGTTTGACAAATTAAGGTGTTAATTTTCAATGTGTTCAATTTTTGATACTTAATTTTCATTTTCATATTAAAAAAAATTGGAAACATAATCGGTAACAATAATTATTAGTTTGTTATTAAAGTGTTAGAGGATAGTGGGTGGCTGTGGGTGGTAGTCGATAGTGGCCAGAGGTGGGTAATAAATGGTTGTGGTCAGAGGTTGATAATGGTTGGTGGCAGAGACAGTGATTAAAGGTGGATAATAGTCAACAACGACGATAGTCATTGGTGGCTGGTGGTGGTCAAAGGTAGGTGACAATAAGCGAAGGAGATGGTCAACGGTTGGTGGTGGCCATTGACTTTAACAAGTGATGGTGGTTATAAAGGAAAATAAAAACTAAAAATCAAAATTTAGAAAGACTAATTTTTTATGTTTTCATAATTTTTAAAAGCTTTTAAAATAATTTTTATTATTTAAAAATTAAAAATAAATTTATCAAATAAGTTTTTATATTTAGTTTAAAAAATAAAAACAAAAACTAAAAATTAAAAATTTTATCAAACTTGGGAATAAATCATTCACTCTCTCCCCTTTCTGCTCATAGGGCTTAATTTAGTTAGTAGCCTCTTTTTTTTTTTTTTAATTGGCTTAGAAAGAATCTCCACAACGCCATGCATGGCTGAAAGTTTAATAGGCATTAAATGATGAATTTATTACGGCGCATTTTCATTGCAACCATATCACTATTACATCAATTTTCTTTTTTTTATTTTTTAAAAAATGATAAACTCACTTCTTTATTAATTTCTTCCACTCTGCATTATTTTTTTATTATAATTATTTTTTTATTATAACTATTGTGAAGTAAGGAAAATTAATAAATAAGTACAAATACCACACCTTATTTTTCACTCACTTGCTGATGAGAACTAGTGACAGAATAGTTGTTCATAATACTACTTCTTCTTCTTCTAGATAACTGTTTGTTCGTCCTTTAAAAGATCCCAAAGGTCGACGTTGTCAATAAAAATGTCGCTCCAATCAGTCTGGATTTCTTGAATGGAGCTTTCATCGCCAACCATCGGCATCTCCGGTGGTTCTGTCGATACCTTCTCATCCCAGAGTCCTATAATTGATTCCTCAGTTGATAAGCCACCCGGAGACCAAGCGGCAACTGCAGTGTTAATTTCCATGTCCAGAACCATGTCATCCCACCACGAGTTTTCCTTATTCTCCAGAACTAATGTTGGACATGGCCTGTTGAGGTTGTCTTGATTTCTCTGAATATTAGTATTATTATTAGTTTTGTTCCTCAACCATGGGAGATTTTTTGAAGAGAAGGTCCGTGGTTGGGGCCGGAAAACTTTAACTCCCGTGTTCTTTTCAGGAACGGTACTTTTCACCAGATATTCTCTTTGTGATATTAACTTCTTCTGCAAGTGGGTGTTCCAGTAGTTTTTCACATCATTCGCCGTTCTTCCGGGAAGTCTACCCGCAATTAGGCACCATCTGCTCATTAAAGAGAATAACTGATTTAAGTAAATTATATATATGTGTACGTATATGTGTGTGAGACTTATAAAGGTAAAACAGTTGCGGACAGAATACAATGAAAAGTTATTATATATGTATAGATATTCTTACCGTTGGACTTTAATATTTATAAATTAAATACCGGTGTTATTTAATGTTATAATAATTTGAAATCTTTTTATATTTTTAGCTAAATATTCAAGGGAATGTTCCTATAATTTAGACCATTTTTTTTTTAAAAAAAGGGGGAATTAAACCAAATGAGAGAGAGACCCTGGCATATTCTGAAATATTCCTCATAAACACTACATACTTGCTATCTTTGCCACTTTTTTCTTTTTCTTTTTTTCTTTTTTTAAACGTAGGTAAGCCTTACTTTGGATTATGAGAGAAAAGACTAAAAAGTCATAAGAGTGAAATATTCCTCATGTTATAAGAATTTGGTATCAGAAAAATAAATCAGAACGATGTACATGACTAATCATTTTAAATAATAAAACTTATAAAATTATACTTTTATTACAAGTACCATCAAAACATCATTTTTTAGAGTTTAGTGTGTCATTTTTTGCCCAATAAAATTAACTTTTACCAACTTTAAAATTATTGGGGTATTTGTTGTGTTAGTAAAAAAAGTTAAAAAAAAAAATTGATAAAATTGAAAAAAGTTGAAGATCGTTGGGGATTTTTGTTTTTTGACAAAATTAAAAAAAAAAAAAAAGGTTAAAGTTTGTTGGTAAAAATTGACACTCTAAATGAGCCTTAATAGACTCTAAAAAAAATTATAATACAAAAACGTTTCTCGGAAATCAATATATGCATATATGGCAAAAGAATCGACAGGTTAGCGAGTTTCTAGTTTTGCCAGTTCAGGCAAGTATTCTATTTGGGGCAAAAAAAAAAAATCGAAAAGAGAGAGAATGGAAAGCACAATATTACATGCATGAGATTGTTGACTCTCAGTCATATGAAATAACCAATTGTACCAGTGGAATACTATCTAGCTAGCGTGTATCTGTTTTTACACTTGCCTGTTGCCCAACAGCTTATGGAGCCTGATAATCAGATCAACTTCATCTGCAGTAAAGTTTCCTCTCTTTATATCTGGCTTCAAATAATTCAGCCACCTCAGCCTGCAGCTTTTCCTGCATCTATTCAACCCTGCAAATACATGTGAAATTATTGACACTTTCATATATATCCAATATGACCCCCCACGCTTCATTAGCCCATACTGCTCTTGAAAGAATACCACGGTTGTATAAATCTCTCTCTCTCTCTCTCTCTCTCTCTCTTAGAATTTACCTGCTCTGAGAGGAATTTGGTGCCACTTTCCTTCTCCATACTTTTCAATGCACTTCCTTAGGAGAAGATCTTCTTCTTCAGTCCACGCACCTTTTCTCACGCCTAAAGGAGCACCAATATCCATAGCTTCAGTGCTGGAAATTTAAGTGAGGACTACAATATTGTTAACGAGCGCAGAGAGTGATCGAGTACTGAGTAGCTGGTGCTGCTGCTGCCCAAATCTCTGTCAAGCTTTTCAATTATAAATTCAACTCAAGTGTCCTGGTAACTCTGAATCTCTTGACGTGCAAGTTCCCATACCACATAACCCACAACTTTTCTGAAAAAAATATTCAAAGAGATAGAGACAAGGTCCTATTTTTCCTCTATCAGCTACCATTCCAACCATTGTAAACCGCTAAAACACCAAATATACACCGTGGACATTTTCAGTCGGCTAGTATAGCTCAGAAGCCGGAGAAGTTGTTTGGGGCTTTTTGAGCACCTACACTCAACAATTACGTTTGTGTCACGAGTACATTTGTGGTGGGACTATACGTGTTTATGTGATAAGACAATTTTAACCGGCCGGAGCATATGCTTTATAATTATGTTTGATTAAAGGGATTGGATAATAAGGTATAAGTAATATCATGAGACAATATGTGAGATTGAATATATTATCAGATTAATTTTTATGTGAGATTATTTTTTTTAATGTTTAGTTCGTGGGATAATAAGTGAGATAGAAGATGTCAAATGCAATACGAAATAATTTTGAACTTTTAAATTTTGGCAAAAAACGAATCTAGGAGTAGGGTATAAGTAATACCATACTCCTATGCCTTGTTTGTTTGCTGGATGAGGAAGTAGGATTGGCTTGGTTATCCATGGGACCTACCATTGTCCCCTGTTTGTTTAATTTTTTGTTTAATCTGTGGGTCTCACGGATTGAATGAGTTTTCTCTCAAAACGCCGGATGAGCAATCCCGAGGGATGGTGGTATTATTAATACCTCACCTCTGGATTTGTTTTCCGCCAAGATCCAAAGGTTCAAAATTATTTTCTATCACATCACATATTAAATCACATCTTTTATCTCACTTTATATTCTACCAACCAAACACCAAAAAAATAATCCCACATAAAAAATTAATCCCATCTTTTATTCAATCTCATATATTATCATATGGTATTATTTATCCCCCATCATCCAATCCCTTCAAACAAACATAGCTCTATGGTATTACTTGTCCCCTATTGTGGGGGATATGAACTTTAGTCCAAAATTATAATATTGCAAAACAAACATAAGACTAAAGTAAACTACTCTTTTAATCCCCCAATTTTATCCCTCAAACAAACATTGCCTGAGTACTTCGGGGCGGACTCAAAATTTATAATTAGTGGGAGACAAAATTGTATTTTTAAAATTAAAAAGAAGAAAAGTAAAAATATAGTGTGAGCAAAACATTGAAAAATAATATAATTTAAAAGAAAAATAGCAAAAATAATAAAATTTAGTGTAATTTCTTTTAAATTAGTAGAGACAATTGCTCCCACTAAACCTTGTTTGGTCCGCCCACGGGAGCACCTAATAATTTTTCAAGCAGCTGGCTCCAGGTGTCTCCTTGTTCATTCAATATTTAGTACTGTGTTTTTATTATGGATTTGTCAAAGGAAAGAAAAAAAACTAAAAAAATTTAAAATTTTTTTCTAATATTTGAATCTGTTAGGGAAAAAAAAAAAAAGAGAAAAAGACATGACATTTAATAAATTAATAATAGTTAAATTAAAAAAATAATATGTTAATGAATAATTTTTATTTTATTATTTTTTTGAATCATTTAAATAAAAACAGATGTTCCAAATTATATATTTCTTTTCATCTTTTTTCGTTCCTTCTCTTTTTTTTTCTTCTATATTCTTTTCCCACAACAAGGTATGGGCCGCTAATGTCTCTACACGTGCCTGGACCATTCTTCAACTAACAATGCGGTCAGGTTTCACACCCCCCTCATTGGAGGAGCCAGTTGCTTTAGTCGCATACCGTTGGCTGTTTGATTTTCAGAGAGTTTGTCCAACTTTCTAAAAAGAAATAAACAAAAAAACAAAAATCTTAATTGTATGTGTTCGCAGTACTGAATTTTTTATTTTTAATTTATAGAAGTTCTTGGGCCCTTGGTGTGGGTTAGTCGGCAGGTAATATTATTCTATTCAATATATGAAATTAGTTTAAAATCAATCATAGGTTAAAATTTTGAAACCACATTTTTAGAGTTTAAAAATTTATGATTAATATATAATACATGCATTATAATTTAAAAAAAAAATTAAAAATTGTATGAATGAGAGTAGGTACATTGAATATCGAGCGTGACCTATAGTTCAGTGGTTAAGAACCTCTTCTGTCCGCTCATGACTCAAGTTCGAGTCTTCCCCCTCTCTTATAAAAAAAAAAACAAAAAAAAAAAACTTCACCTTTCAAAAAAAAAAAAGTACATTGAATATCGATGATTATGTTAAAAAGTTATATTTTCAATATATATATTGATAAATTATTTATACAAATAGAAAAATTAAAGTGGATTAGTGGTTAAATGAAAAAAATACCTCGAGTTTTTTATACGAGCGGAGAATGCCAATCAAAATGAAATTAAAGGAAAAAAATTTAGAATGGTTATAATTAAATAATTATTATATTTTATAAATGTTAACCCATTAAAAAACAACATGCTTACACTATGATTGTGGTAGAAATGACAATTTTATAATGGATAAATAGTAGTATAAAAAAATATATCTTAAAATTGAATATATATAAAAAAAAAAAAAAAAATTGGAGGTGACACTGAGAGATGATAAGTTAATGAGATAAAGTCGTTTAAGATAACTTTCTTATATCCAACACAAATTAACTTAGAATTGTATCAATAAGAAAGAGTGATTGGATTAAAATCGAAGCGTAAAAATGATAAAAACTAATTTTAAGATTACATGGACTGTGAAGAAATATTTAATTTTAAATAATTTCATGAAAAATATAATTCTTAATAAAAATAAATGAAAAAATTATCCATTTATTTAACTCTAACTAATCTAATGTTAAATTTTATTAAATTGAGTTGTAATGTATATAAGTAAACAAATTCTATGAAATAATAATTGATTTCTAACAGTAAAATGAATGCATGGACGCATTCAACCAACATTCTATTGGATTTCGGATCCCACCCAGTGGGGACAGGTTATTACTTTTCTCAATGTACTCACAACCATCTAATTTTTGTACAATATCTTAATTTGGCCATTCATGATACCGTTTGTGGAAAAAAAATTGAAAAATTATTTCAGTAGAATTATTTAAATATAATTTTATTAATTTAGATGAAAATTTTATTATAAATTTAAGTGGTTTAACATGATAGATTAAAAACCATCATAAAAATTAATTATTTAAAATGATTCATAATAATGGCTCTATTATTTTTGAAAGTAGTGGCATCATTATTTTATTTGTGATTATTAAAAAATTTTGATTATTTTTAGATAAATTACTCTCTAATTTATATTTTAATATAATTTAATTTCAAATTCATAGATTTGAAATTCTTAAATATCCAAACGGAGCCTTAGATATTATTATTGAAGTTGTGGTGCCACTGCTTCTAAAATGATGGAATTATTATTATAAAATATTTCGAATAATTACTTTTTGTAATAATTTCAAATCTTTCATAATAGACCATTATAAATTACTCAAATCATTGATGAAAATTTTGTCTAAATTAATAAAGTTATATTGGTACAAATATCCTCAAAATAATTACATGTAAATTCCTAATTAATTTCAACTTTATAAATACAAACGTAATTCTACAATAAAAGTCAAGGAAATAGTTTCCTAGAACTAAAAGTTGAACTTTCTAACTGTAATGTATATAAACAAACTCTAGCTATAAAATGTTTGGTTAATTTTTAGGATAAGATATACTTAATTAACACTCGTGTTGTACACTTTGCTGCTAATTTTATTTTAGAACATAATCTTTTAACTGTTGCTTTGCTTTGTGTGTATTCGATTCAATTTCAAGGTCAATCCTTACATGAAGTAATTTCTAACATGATTGGACAAGAGTGATACTAAAATTGAACAAGTGTACATAAAATAAAGTAATACAATTGAAATTAAAGGTACTAAAATAAAATGAATGATAAAGCGCTTCAATGCTAATTAGGTACTAAAATTTTTCAAGTGACAAGTTCAAAGATAATAGATTCTAATAAAATAATCAAACTAATCAATTAATCACAAAAAAAAAATTAGATTAATGATGGAAAAACTCTTACCAAAGACAGTAAGATAAAACTCTGAATTTGATCCAGAGACTACTCAAAAACTTTATTATAAAACTAGTTCCAAAATCTTTACCGCACCAAGCTAGTCGAATTTATTCTACAAACTCTTTACTCAACTTCTCGATACACCATACTCATCAATTTCTCAGTGAGAGCACGTCTTGAACTCTCACTGACCTTCAGTAGAATATAAGTCTTGAATTTTTTCAGCACTAAACGATGTCAAGGGCCTCTTCCAGATATTACGTAGAAAATTTCTCAAAAAAATTGCTAAGAAAATCAAAGTATGATGAAGCTCTGAAAGCAAGTTCTCTATATCTCTTACGCTCTCTATTTTTTTTTTTTTTTTTGAACAATCGATTACTATCAAATAATTGCATATGTAATCGATTACTATCAAATAATTTATCTCCAAAATCCAAATAATACATAAATATTATCATAATAATAATTTACCAAAATGATACATAAATATCTCTAAAATTAATATTTTACCAAAGTACCATTTCACCAACTCATAATAAAGGTAGATAATTTTAAAGTACTAACATTGTCCTAAAATGATAAATAAAATATTTTAACTATTTTTTAAATTTTGTATCTAGATATCTTCTTGAAAATAATTGAGTTTATGAATCATAATAGGGTGTTTAAAATTATACAAATTAATATAAATTTGTAAAAATTATAGTTTCGTAATTCATGTAGTGAATAAAAATTTAAATTTTATGAAATTCGTATTATTTTTTAAAGTTTCAAATGATATACCTTATAAAATTTTAAATTTACCTTCTTAAGTTTTCTTAATTTTTGTATATGAAAGAAATAAATTTAAACTTTTAAATTTCAATTTGCACAAAAGTCAAAAAAATTAAATTTATAATTTTTTTCCAAACACACCCTAATTAATACAAAATGTTGACAATTTTTATTTTAAATTTATTTATCAATGTTCATTGTAATGATAAAAATAGTGATGTTTAACAAGTTTGAAGTATGATGAATTTGAATATTGTTTGTCATGTTATGATGGTAATATTATCATCATAGATCTAAATAATTTGGGTTTGTTCGGATATTTTTCAAAATAAATCGGGATAGATTGGGGCAAAGGTAGTCTCATTCTTATATCTGATCCGATATTCAAACTTTTTTTAAATAACAAAATTCAAATCCGACCGAATCTCTGAAAAATATCTAAATTTTACATCTATTCAAAGTGGATAGCAGATCAAATTTGAACGGATCAGTTGAAATAGTCATCCCTCCTTGGGGCTTTGAGTGTGCTACGCCTAGGTGCGAGCTTTACTGGATATGCTTTATTTAGGGCTTTGAAAATTCGGACAAGCTGCATGCACGCCACAAATGGGACGTGCGGTCGTCTTTTTTTACTAGTTCAATGAACCTGAAAACTGTTTTGAATGAGTCTGGCGTTTGGAAGTATAATTTTTGGTAATTTTTGATATTTTTTTGTTAAAAGTTATTAATTATAATTTTTGGTGTGTTTAGTGAAACAAATAGTAATTTTTAGTAACTTTTAGTAACTTTTTACAATTTTTAGTGTTTGGTAAAATTTTTGATAACTTTTATCATTTTTTAGTAATTTTGGACAACTTTTAGTAATTTTTAATAATTTTTAGCAACTTTTGATAACTTACTGTAACAAAGTAGAAAAGTGACAAAAATTAATATTTGACAAACACTCAAATATCAAAAGTTAATAATTTTTTGCTAAAAATTTTGCTACCAAACGCCTCGTCTAAGCTAAAATTACTTTATTGTCATGATTTACATTTCAAATTTAGACTTCCATGCATATGTAAAATTTGAATAAGAATTTTAATCGTTTTGGAACTGCAACTGGTATATAGAGACAAGATGTTAATTTAAATTTTATTTCGAATAAACCACTTGAGAATTTTACAAATAGATTTTGCGCCATTTTTTTTTTAATTATTATTAATTTTTTAATCGAATGTATGAACATGCTCATTCGACTAATAGTTATCTTGGTTTTCTTATCCCCCTATTTGGACCTTGGAGGAGCAAGTTACTTTTATCAAAATCTTACCCGTTTGGGTTCTGACACATTTGTGGAACTAAAACGTTAAAGCTTTCTGATTAGATCCGACGAAACTCAGGCTCCGACAGGATCATACATATTATGTATCATATATACAAATTGTGCGGAAAAATTTTAACCTCTTCTTTTCCTAAACTCCTGTTCTCCTATATTCTTATAAATTTCCTTTCGATATGGACCTGCATATAAGAAGATAGTGAAATAAAATAGTTGGATGCTGTCTTCAACTAAAAATTTTTTGATACTTAAGTTAGTTGTGCGTATTAATAATAATTTTGTGTAAACAGAAAGAAAAAAGGGAGGAAAAGAGAGAGAGAGAGAGAGAACAAAGATAGAGAGAAGGAGGAAGGATTTATTAAGAAACTATTGGTCAATACAGGAAAATATTATGAAGATATTGCACAGAGAAATAAGGAAAATACTGATAAAAAAAATATTCTCACGAATTAATTATAAATTGGTAGAGACATTTTAGGTGATGATTGTGATTTTTCCTGTCAAAATTATGATTGAAGGTTCATATTTAGAAGAGCAGCAAATCAGTTACAAAAATCATGAAAGAGTAGCAAATCAATCACAAAAATTATGCCAAAGATCATGCATTATTATCATCTTCTAGCATTAAGGCTTATAGCAAGCAACTTCCTTATCATTCATATATGTGTGATATAAATTGATCTTCAATTGTAGTTATGTGTATTGAAGTTGAAAATCAATAAAAATATTCATTCAAGTTCATTTGCTTCTCCATTTTTCTTTTGAATTCTTTATATCAATTACGTTTCTGTCATTTATAAAGTGAGAACCTGACATATTTTATATTAATTTGACTATATAATGGTAGTAAATGGTAGCATTAAATGTTAGATGATGTAAATGTTAGGATCTGTGAGGAAATGATTCTTTGTATATATTTCTTGATGTACTTGAGTGTAGTCAATAAAATAATTATATGATACAACTATCAAACTATTTAGTCCCAATATAACTAAAATATATCTTCTAGTTTGGGGTATAATTTATAGTCAGGAAAGTATTATTGTGGTTGGATGAGATATTTTTTGGCCACACACAAATGAAAATATATCATATATAATAATATAAGTTATTTATTACAAACCAGCGGAACTAGGATTGATCATATGTCCATAAATTTAACTAGACTCAAAAATATTGAGTTTAATTAATTTTCAAGCCCATTTTATAAAAACGAAAAAATAGATTATTGAAATTTACAAAAATTAAAATTGTCAAGCAATTTAAGACTGCGACAATCAACTCTGTTTCTAATGTAAAAATTAAAATTATTTATTTTTGTTGTAATGCATTTGAACAAACTCTAGAAAATGACAAGTCGATTTTTAAGAGTAAGATCGTCAATCACGCAAGTAAATGACGAGGACAACAACGACTGTGGCAAAATCCTTAAAAATAAATTGGTTAAAAATAAATTGGAAAAGTGAGCTAGCGAACTCGTGCGTGTACGAGTACAACAATTTAACCCATTCCACAGAATTTAGACAATTCTTCCTAGAGGAGGTACATTGAACCTTGAATTGGAGAGTGAGAGAAACCTACCTTAGTCGCGATCACACTTTACTTTTCTGGTGAGCCAGTAAGGCTTTCTTTGGTTTTTTTTTTTTTTTTTAACTTTATTTTGTTTTATACGATTTTTTTCACTAAAATTTAATTTTTTTTTTAATTTTAGTTTTTTTAGCCGTGTTCCCACAAATCTAAAGGCCCGATTAATGGTGCTAAAATTTCAGAGAGATAAGTTTAGAGAGAGTATAAGATAAGAGGGACATTATTTTTAGAGGGTTGACTCACATTGATGTGATATTTATGGAGGGGAATAACTTTTGACTTGGTTTGATGTTTTATAAATAAGAGAGGGGTGAATAATGGAAAAATCAGTCAAATGACTCTTTTACCCTTGTGGTGTCCCAAACTTGGTTACCCACTAAATTAAATATTATATTACAAAACTCATTTTATTTAATTATTTTTGGACAATTTGAAGTTATATTATTTATTTTATTGAAAATTTAATTTTTTATAAATTTATTTAAAAACTTTTTTTTAAATATGTACTTTTGAATGGTTGGTTATTATCCTAATTTTTTTAATTATATTTATTTTACCTTGTTGGCCTATCTATTATTTTTTTTACTAATATTACATTTATTTTAATCAAGTTAATAATACTATTAACGAGGGTTAAAAATATCAAAAATCTCCCACTCAAAAGGGATAAATTGTCACGCCTCGGATTTTCATAACCGAATGCCCAGGGGTGACTTGGAATTTATTTGTTAGGTATAAAAATAAGATGATAATAACACGCTGTCATATCCCAGAGTTTTCCTCCAAATTGGGGTTGACCCGTAAGAAAAATTTAAGATAGTCGAAATCCTATGATTATCCCAAACAATATTTATAAGTCATTGGACTGAACCATTTGATGGGATTTCAACTACAGGGCACAAAATAAAGATAGAGAAAAATATTACAGAGCCATCTAAGTGTCCCAACCACGCGATTAACATTACATACCAAATAAAAGCAAATTATGTCTATGCTTAATAATTACAATCATCCAACAATTATTACAGACCAAAAATAAAGTCCTCCAGCTCTGTGCAGGAAAGAAGAAAAAAATAGATAACTCTTCTGATGGAATATTTAAGAGAAATTAATCTCTTTCCAGCTCATCTTCTGTATTCCTGTGCTTAATATCCTGAAAAAAATATTCCCACAAATGGTGAGCTACTAAAGCCCAGTAATCAGAATCTCCTAGGTGCCTATATGCAGTGGTTGTAATACTACACTGTATTAAATGAATGTATTTAGGTGGCATACTATTTATGGAACAATTAATTCAATAGATCTCAACTGAATAATGTAAATTATATTTACAACGGTTCGATGAAACCGTCACCGTACTACTATTTTACTTACATGTAAAATAGTTAAATACTGATGTGTATACCACAATGAAGTCTGTGTCGCAGTGGTAGGGATCTCAGATTTAGATCTTCAAGATCTCAGGATCAAACCCCGTAGCGATACAGGTTTCATACATATATATATATATATATATATATATATATATATATATATATTTATAAAATATTAATCGAGAGGAATTTAATATAATTAAATAATTCCAACACATCATTCATACATAACAAGAGAGGTTGCTGGTCACAGTAAAATTTTGTAAAGGAGTTTAATCTAAATCCTCCTAAGATAATCATACTCCTATCCTCCTCTACCCCCAGCCTTGGGAACCAGTGACTTTACGGGCTTAGCATCCAATGCATACCGACGGTGTCACCTACCAAAAACCTAGCCGTCGCGACCGGCTACCTGACTGGCCAGGCCAGAAGGGAGCATCTCCCAAATAAAATGCATGTTCCCATCTTCATCTAAAAGGCCATTTCTACCCACCCATCACCCCATTGCCAAAAACAGCTTTAGCACCAAGTGCCTTAATTTCTTCTCACCCTTTTACATTCCAATGGTACCTTGTATGGAAATAAGACATTTTTAATAACAACCGGCAATGTTCCCGGGCGATGAATCAAAAGTGAGATTATTTAGTCACATTCAATATATTTTTAAGCACTTTATCTATATCCATACTTTAATAGTAATTCTCAATAAATCAAAGATTTAACATAGTCATCAATATCATTATCACAAAGGTAGGCACTATATGTAAATTAACAATTAGCAAGTAAAAAAAAAAAATTTAGAATACAAATTAGTATTTTAGTTAATTGTTTTGACAAGTTTACCGTACCAAATTTGATAAGAATAAAATTATTTCTAATGGTATATTAATTAGGCCGAGGTTGGTAGCTTAGTGGGTGGGCGATCCTAATTGCGATTTAAAGTCGCAAGTTCGAACCTCATTGGCTACAAATCTCAGTTTTTGCTCCTTTTACCTTTTATTTTATTATTTTATGGAATATAAAGAGAATAAATAGCTCTTGGACTTATATTTAATTTTTAGCAAAATTGATAAGTTTTATTTTATTCAAAAAAAAATTTAAATAAATTTCCAATCATCATCTTATTTATAACCAAACCTTTATCATAGGTTTTTGGCTTCAAGATATTCACAAATGTCCACAGAATTATCCCAATGTTTAGGAAGGTATTAAATGAGTTTCATTAAATTTACTTAATCATAAAAATATAATTATAACTTGCTAGGTTGACAAAACAATGCCAAAAATAAATCAATTCATTTAAGAAAGACCAATGAGAAAAGAACAAGTCCATTGTTTCTTTTGGGCATTTATCAAATACTAGCATTTTAGTTTGAATAAGTCATCCAACTATCCATGATGAAACTGATTATCTAAGTCAATTATCATCAATATTAGAGTGTCAAATAATACCTAATATCTAGTTTAAAATAATTTCATATCAATAGAAATTATTAACATGACAATAACTAACATAAGGAAATTGGAAATTTAAATAATCTTTAAACATAATATTCTAAACAAATCCAAACAAGCATCAATTAAAGCTAAGCAGAATAGCAGCTTGAAAGAAATTTATATAAAATAGAGTAAGACTCCAATATCTATAAACTTTATATCTGTAGAAACTAGACTTCAAGACCTACAACTTTCATGTTTTACACTTTTTTAAAATTTTAAGGTCTAAAGGTACAAAAACAGCTTTGAATTCAGTTTGTCTAGAAAATACAGTTTTACACGTGCTCAGTATTTGGGCATAACTTTTGACTCACAAATCGGATTGATGCAATTCTTTTTGGGTTGAAAAGAAAACTGAAAGGGCTACAACTTTATGTTTTAGCCAAAGCCTAATTCCACCGTTTAGGGGTTAGAAACACATAAGAAGTTACAAATAGAGAGCTGTCAGCATACTGAGTTACTTTAGTCCAAAATTTTGGTTTCCCTACCCCAATATATGGGTAGTTATTTTTTATCACAATTAAGTTTCATACTTCAAACCAGAAAATGCATCAAATATATTTTAGGAGATTCATCATCCTACCTCAATGAAGATATTAATGACCAAGTCTGAGAAGGAAAAATGAGTTAGCTTTGAACACCACCCAAATTGGAAAATTCCAAGCCTTTCTTCTTCCTCCAAGCAACACCAAATCTTCAGCCTCACTAATCAATATTTATTATTATTTCTCGTCTTATTTTCTTCTCTTGGGAAGACACACAATTTATAGGGAGTGTAGAGAAAATTATTAGTGGAGAAAAAATCAACTAAGGTAAGATCATGCCTATACAATTGGTAGCATGATCCAAGAATCATGCTTACTTTTTGACTATCTAACCATATCATTAAAGAAAAGCATTGGGGAAGATGTATGGAGGTGGCATGATCCGGGAATCAAGCTAACTTTTTGACAAATTTAAACAATCATGCTAGCTTTTTGACAATTTAAACCAAATGCTTTAAATCATGCTAGCTTTCAAACAAAATACTTTAAATCTTGTTGCTAAATAATTTGAAAAAGATGCTTTTAAGGTCATCAATGTGGGTCTTCTCTTTGTCCAATTAGTCAAATAATTTTGAAAGATGGTGAGAGTGTATGGAAGATGGAAATGAAGTTGTCGGAAATAATTTAGAGCAACTATTCATGAGTCAATTCATTGAGTGATAAAGTGAGTTGAGGTGAGTTGAGGGAGTCAAAGAAAAGGGTTGACCCATGGGTTAATGGTCTTGGTTTGAACCAAATAAGTAATTGGGCTAAGAAGTGTTTGGATAAAAATTTTAGAAATCTACATTAAACTCCCACATAGGGTGAAATTAAATCCAAAAATCTTTCCACCAATTCTAAAAATTTTCAAATCCTCAATTTTCTAGGTTTTTATTATAACAAGTATCACGACCACACTTAAGCAATTTAATTAAGAAAAAAAAATTCAGGTTATTACATAATTATCCCCCCAAAAAATTATCCCCACATAGGGAAAATAAAGGGGGGTAAAACTAAGAGGAAAGAAGAGGGGAGAAAGAAAAGTATTGCTAAACCATGACAAAGGGTTGAGATCTACTATTATGAGAGGGTGAAAACTTTAGAGGGTAGTTTTACCCTCATCCAATCGGGGCTTAAGGGCTAGATATTAAAGCAATGTCCTTCCCAACAAAGGACAATGGCCCCGCATGATTATATTTGCTTGGTCCGCAAAATCAAATCAAGTTTTCTTCATCACCGACTGACTACGAGCCACATAATTAAACAAATTATTTTTAGGGACAGCAATGCAAGAACTTTCTTATTCACAAATTATCATGTAGAATTTAAAATTTGTTTTGTTAAGAAAGTGATATATATATAGATATATATTATTTTTTATTTAAATTCCGTTTATTTCATCATTTAACATTTTAAAAATATATATTTTTATTTATATTTTCAAAAATTTATTTAAATGTACAATCATATGAATTAGACTATTTATAATTAGATATTCTTAACTTATTTCTTTATGATTATATAAATTAATGCTTGAAAGTGTTCGCATCACTAAATTAACGCTCGACTAGTCGACTGTGTATTTTTCTTGTAAATAAAAAAATTGTACAAAATAATTAATGTAGTTCATTTGTCACATTCTCATGGGCGTGTAGATTATGCATTGAAATTCATTTATCACGTTTTCTCAGCTACATTAATTATTCTGTATAATTTTTCTATTTACGAAAAAGATACACAATCAGAGCATCAATTCGTGGAGACTTTTAAGCATTAAGATATAATCATAAAGAGATAAGTTACAGATGTCTAATCATAGAAAGTCTAATTCATATGATTATTGCATTGAATGCATGCTTAATTAAGATACATGCTAAGAGGGAGATGTTGACCATAACAATTCACTGTAGACAATTTCTGTGAGTTGGGAAGAAGTCCGCAGCTGCTATCTGAAGGTATGCACTGAGTGAAACCCGCCCCGTGGACCAAGTTGGCAATGGCCCACGAGATGGTAAACCAGCATAAGCAAGCCCTGACTGATTGGCTCGATCGAGGGGAGCTGTTAGAAACCCGCCAAAGCAGTGACCCACCCTCTCGAAGGAGAGTCGAACCTGGGACCGCACGCGGCCTAGGCCCTTAGGCGCCCCCGAACTCTCGCTCGACCACCCTCGAACTCCCGCTCGACTAGTCTAATTCACTGTAGACAATTTTTGATTTCACCCTTTTACTGTTATACAAATGTATAAAAAAACTCGACTAATAAGGAGTGTCCGTGAGAGGTATGCTCCATTTTTTAGAAGAGGGAATGAGATTTTATTAAAGATGTGTTTGGAGAAAAAAAGAAAATAAATAGTAGGGAAAAGAGGAAAGGTGTCATACTCTTAATCTCGTAGTTTGGGACAGACGGTATGAGAATATGAGAATTAAATAAAATCAATTAAAATTTAGTCTAAATTAGGTCCTTATCATAAACTCCAATTAAAGTATTACCAAATGTCACTCATTCTCATATAAAATAATAGTTAAACACATTACCATAAATCAAATAATAATATAATCCACTTTGGCGCCACTCTCAATGACAGCATCCAAAGTCTGCACGATTAAACATATACTATATTCATATTTATATCTCTCAAAATATTAACGCCATAATGTAAACAGTATACCCACACCTTAGGTCACACACAATTTATAATACTAACAATTTAATTCCCAGTTATGAAGAAGAAACACAATTATTATTAACCATAGTTAAAACTGGATTTAGACTACTCAAGCCTAAACTGTCTATGTATTTTATTTCAGTAATCAGGTCACCGTAATTCTTAATTTATATCTCTTATTTTATAACCAAACTCATGATCAATCGGATAAACAATAAGTCTTATCAATCAATGTCACAGTCACATTATGTCAACCTTTCAATATAAAAAATATAAATACAATCTCATGCAATGGGATGTGATGGAATGTAACAACAATGCATACTCTAGTCTCCATTTACTCTCAACCTTATCTTGGGACAGGTGATGCTTAACAAGGTGACCGCCTCGCAATTGTTCAGTAAAAATAACCCCCAAATATAAGGGCGTACGGTGTACTTTTACCTAGTGAGAACAGGATTGTATCCATAGAGAACTGCGAATAAAGCCTACGGTTTTTAAGTTCTTCTAACTATTGTTCTTTTTTTAGAAACAATAAAAGTAAAATGGTTTTGGTTTTGGAAAGTTGGATTTGATTTCTACTAACTACTAAACAATTACATTAAATTACAAGTAATCGAAAGAACTTAACATGCAGGTACTTATATTAATTCTGTTCTAAATATGGAAATAGCAATATTTATAATAAATAAAACAAACAATAGAAACAAATAAAACTAGGGTTTAAAGATAATATACGAAAGAAACTTGATCCAATCGACAAATCCGGGTGAATAACTTATTCTCATGTTAGATGTGACTATTATCTCAGTGTACAGCTCACTTTTAGGAAAAGTAAATCGGAAAGATTTCATCGTAAAAACATATATTCCAAAGCACAATCTTAAAATCATGTTTAGGATAAATAAATTCAAAAAAAATTCATCTTAAAAATATTCTTTAGTCTAGATTTCTTTTCTTTGATTCCAAAATATAAAGAATGTTTTAATCAAGTAATGTCATTAGCGATTTCAACCAAATATGATCGAGGTTATAAGTTTTAGAATGTTTGAAAACCAAAAAAAGAAGAAAACTAAAAACAGATCTAGATCCAATCTTTTATATTTTCAAAATATTTAGAAAGTTTTAATCTTGCTTAGTTATCAGAGATTTTAAGGAAATATAATCAACTACACAAGTTTTGAAAGTTTTGAAAACATTAGAAGACAAATGTAGAAACAAGAATCCTAACACGCAAGTTTCACGTTGCATGCCCGAATTCGTTCACATCTAACAATCAAACAAGAATCCATCCATTATTGATTGGTTAAATTAAGTATGAATCTATGCTAACATATCAAAGAAATAAGCAAAATAGAAAATAAAAGAGAAGGTAAAGAAAGAAAACTCTATAGATAAAAATGCTGAAACTTGCATTGAAAACTGTTGTATTGAAAACTATTATATAATCAAAGCCTCAATCTAAACTTGAATGAAAAATTAACTAGAGCAGTTTCTAAACTAAAGGAAAACTAAAAAAAAACTAAACCTAAAATATATGAACAGTTCTTCTCAAGGTCTGATACAAGTTCTGTATTTAAAGACAACTTAAAAAAATCCCAAATTTTGAAATCTCGAGATTGCGGAGTCAGGACGCCAAAAGCCAATGTTCGGCTCCAATATTAAATTATAGCTCTTCAAGTCTTCTTTCCAGCCCAAAATGAATTACATCAATTGGAGTTGTGAGTAAAAACTTATGGCCAAAACACTGATAGGGTGTCGTGTTGAACCATCTAAAGAATTCTGAATTGTACAACTTTACGAGCTAATTTCGAGGTAGATAAAGACCTATTTTGGACTTGGGCTCTTCATGAAAATTGTATTTAAGAATGTGTACTTGATTTTGGACTTTTGAATCACCTCAATTCAATATCAGAAAC
Organism: Vitellaria paradoxa; assembly: GCA_019916065.1. Taxonomy (NCBI): domain Eukaryota; kingdom Viridiplantae; phylum Streptophyta; class Magnoliopsida; order Ericales; family Sapotaceae; genus Vitellaria; species Vitellaria paradoxa. The sequence goes on along the minus strand of CM034236.1, from coordinate 51,982,918 downwards.
TTAAAATATACCCCAAATCCTATCGTGATTAGGATTTGTCCAATTTTCTAATCTTCACTTTTAAGCAATGTTTCACGGCTTGAACGAACTTGAATTTCGACCCAAGATACATTTCTTAAAATTTCAAGATATCTACTACAACTTTACTGAATACTACTTTTAATTTCTAAAACTCCATCCATGTCAAAATTGTGCATCTTTTCTAATCCAACATACTATTCCTATGTATTTTCTACTAAAACCTAAATAAATGAACAAACTAACATAAATAAACAATTAAAATAAAATAGACATATTAAAATACATATTACAGGAATTAGTATGGAAATCAAGGTTTATGATTACCCTTTTCAAGCGGAATCACAAAACACGCGGGATCACTAACTGTACCATTTATGCTTATGCAAATATATATCTCAATATATATATAAACCGAGTTGGGAACCATGTTATATTTCCACCGGTGTAGGATTCAGGGGAATCGTATTGCACCCCTTGATTTTTTTACTAGGGAACCGTATTACACTCTTAATCAGGCATCTCCTTAACTCAAATAGGGTTCGGCTGCAATCTGGAAAAAATCTCATAATAATATCTCATAATTAACATCCCAACTCCAAATAACTAAGCTTTAGTCATATATATCGACTGAGGATCATCTGGTATTTTTAGAATTTATTCTATTATTTTTCTCAAAATCAAAGATCCCGTCTATATATATCCCCCATGTCTCAGCATGTCAAACTGTTAACATGGCACTCTCGGCCAATTAATAACCACAATATCAAATTAGATGGTGCAACTCTAGTCTCATATACATGATACGGTCAATCATGTAAATAAACATCATTTTAACATAAAGATGCATTCTCATTAGGCTTGATAATAATTTGAGGTTCCTTTTATCCTAAAAAAATCAATAATAAATAGGTTTAGGCACAAAACATACTTTTAGAAATCATATTTTAGCATTTACAAAATTCTGCCAAATCTAGTATCTGGACACCAAAAACTACAGTTAGGACACCCTTGGTCCGTACACCCTATCTAACTAGTTTGGACACCAGAGACCCTTGTTTCGTTTTTAACGAAACCTAACTCCAATCTTCCCTAAATCACCCTTCCAAACCTCAATCTCAATAATGATTCATATATAAACATTTAAACACTTAAATTTTTCTACAACATTTAATTGAAGAATAACTCAAATATATGCAAGATCTTCACATAATTTATATTATTATAAAAGTCCTAATGTTTGAAAAACTTTTTTTGACTACTTTACCCCTATTTTTTTAATTTAACTCAACTTTGTCCCTTCATTATTCCAATTTGAATCCAACTTTATAATCCAATTACACAAGAATTCTCCATAATGGTGCATTATCTTTTTGTTTTTTAGTTTAACTGAATTCTAATCCAACTCTATAACCCAACTCCACTATAATTCTTTACGATGAATTAGTTTGAATTTATATTAGCTCTATTATCAAAAAGAAAGGAAAAATTCCTAACTTCCTATTTCGTCTCTGTTATTTCTGATTTTTCGTCTAATAAATTGCTCTCAAAGGTTGAATTGTTCTGAGTAGTGCAATTAATTGTTAGGTAAATTTAGCTCGTGATTCAAAGTTTGGTCCATGTCCGATTGGTTAATTCATTCATACATACAGGTATTTTGAGAGCGTTCAAATAAAAAATTCATATAGGTATTTTTTCTTATTTTCACTTAATTGGAATTATTTTTACTTTTGGCATCAGAGCCGATGATTATTTTTCATCTTTTTTTATTTGGAATTTTTTCTATCTATCTATTTTTTTTTTTTAGATTTTTCTTTCTAGGTTTTAGATTTTCATTAATTGTTTATCTTCGATTTTTGTTTTCATCAAGTGTTGGTAAGCATACTTATCTTCTAAGGCTTCTCTAGTAGTTGGGTATGATCACAAGTGAGACTTTTTTTTATTTTGTTTTAATTATTTTGATACAATTAATGTTCTTCTTCTTCTTCTTCTTCTTCTTTTCTAATGATTCATCCATTCATCCACGAGACTTAAGCTTCAATATAATACTAACATTTGGCTTTTTTATCACATGAACTGATTTAATATATTATTAATATTGAAATATGTTTTATAAAAATATATATTTTATTGAAATATTTTATTAAATTAAACTAAATTTTATTCAATGATAATTTATTTCTAAATAAATTATAAAATAATTTAAAAAATATTCGATAAATTAAATATTTCTTTAGATAAATTTAATTACAGTAAACAAAATTGCACTTTTAGATGTGTTTTCTATTTTTATTTTAGGAAAAAATCATTTATGTACCTTATCAAAATTAATTAATAATAATAATAAATAAATGATAAAATAATTTAAAAAATATTCGATAAATTAAATATTTCTTTAGATAAATTTAATTATAGTAAACAAAATTACACTTTTAGATGTGTTTTCTATTTATATGTTAGGAAAAAAGACAATTAAAAAATAGAAACCAAAACTGATACAAATTTACAAAAAGGATAAATAAAATATTTTTTAATATTAAAATATGTTATCAAAAACGTCAAATCTTATATATTTTGAGTTTTAATATATTAATTTTTAATGAGCCACAAGTTCAATTATCAAATATTTGAAATGTATTGGATTAGATAATATATTTTTATTTAAAATATAATATGAATTCACATGAAATTTTAATACACATAACAAGCTTAAAAAATATAAAATAGAATTCACGTTCAGAAAAAATTTGTTAAACCTTTAATATGATGGCTTTTATTGATAATTAACATGGTTGAGAGAAAGGGAATGTGTAGAGTATAATATTGTTTGTTAATTTTTTTGGGTTATTAAAATGCGAATAAATTTCCTATATTTATTTTTATTAGATGATATTCCTTTATAAAAAATTATTTTCTATTTATGCATTTATTTTTAACTTATTTTTTAATTCATTCATTAAAATATATTGGTCTGACTTTTTTTAGATTTTATTGTATTTTTTAATTGTGATTGTTAATATTAGGTTTTTAAATTTTATTATATTTTTTATTACTGATAAAATTTTAATTCTTTTATGTATTAGATTTCAGGAAAAATTTATTCTTTATTATATGTTTCAATTTGCTCATTCAAAAATATAAGCTAAGATTTTTTTTTTTAGTTTTATTGTAATTCTTTAATATGATTGTTGATATAATTTTTAAGATTTTATTATATTCTTTCATTGTTGTTAAAATGTAAATTTTTGTATACTAAATTCCAACGATAGCCTCTTTTTGGAGTTATTTTTTAATTTGTTTATTTAAATATATCAGGTAAAATTTTTTAAAATTTTCTTTTATTTTTTGTTTAATGTGAAAATATTATTGTACAATAATAATAAAAAATATCAAAATATTACAAAATTTTGTATTTCAATTTTGTTAACTTTTTCATTAATAAGATATTATATTTATTTTTATTAGATGATATTCTATTATATTGGAACTATTTTTTATTTATGTATTTATTTTTTAACTTATTTTTCTTAAATGATTATTAATATAAATTTTAATTAAAAATTAAAATAAATATATAATATAATATATAATATATTTAAATGTTTGTGATATGCGTATATATTCATACATCTACTAAAATTATACTTCGCATATTTTGAATATGATTATTTAGGTTCAATAGATTTTTTTAATCCATTATTTTTCAATTTCACCGTTACTTTTTGTTTATATCTATTAAAACCATCCTTACCATATCAACTACTCAATTTTTTTGAATTATCTTACTCCAACTCCAAACTCAAAATCTTCTACACTCTATAATCAATTTTCAACACCTTCGTTAATTTTTAATTTTACATAATTATAAATATATACACACCAATATATATATATATAGATCTACATCGAATAACAAATTTATGAGAATAAATTTCAATAGATTTTATAAATCAAACAATTAAACTATATAATTTTTTTACGTTGGGCTCTTCATTAATGAAAAAATTATAAAGATTTTAATGTATGTTTTTATTTTTTTAAATAATATTTTTATTTTTTATTATTAGCTTATTTTTTAAATTAGATATATAAAAGACCAAACATACACGTGCAATGCACGTGCATTTTTCTAGTATGCATATATAAACACATTCATATATATATATATATATATATACATATACACAAATCTCATGATATTCAACCAAATCAAGTATATATATATACATTAAAATCATCTTAACAACACCTAGAAAACAAATAAATGTCCCACCTCCAAACTTTGAAGGGAAAAGAATAAATGAAAAGATTTTAGTTTTAATCTCCAAACTTTCAGTGTCAATTTCTCTCACCTCAAGCAAAATCACGTGACCACCACAACGTTCACGGTATCGAATATTACCTCGATCTGCCAATCTTCCTTCTCAAAACCCACCTTCTCTCTTTACTCTCTCTCTCTCTCTCTCTCTCTCTCTCTCTCCCCTTAGAGTTGCTCCTACTTTGGATAAAAAAAATCATGTCATCCGCACACTGAACAAAGGCAAGGTCCTTTTTGGTAGTAATGGAGTGCTTTCATTATCTAAAATGAAGAACATTTTCCACCAAAAGATTAGTCTAATAGTAGCACTCATTGGTAAATAGTGCAATACTACTTCGTCAATCTCCGCTGTTTGAACATGGAACATTATAACAACGAATAGAAATAAAACGGCTATAGCTCCTATATGAACCACTGGAAGATCATAGCGAAAAAGTCAAGACCTAACAAAAGAAGTAAACTTAAAGTGTCATGAAAGACTAGGATGGGAAACGAAATAGAATGTACCGGAATTTTAGCACATACAACCATCAAACCAGAGACCAAAGTAGGGCTTGACAAAACAAAAAGTATCATGGAACGTCGTCTTTCCCTGAAATGGAACTTTCATGCTGGAGCAAGAACTAGCATGAAAGTCAATCTATTGTGACCCGCGCGGTTATTCGTATTTCATTTTCTTCTTCCAAGCGAAGCTCTTATTAGATTAGAAAGCACTCACTGAGTTACTTACGGAATCTCAAATCTCTCTTGATGCCTAGAATTTTTTATGTGTCTAGATTGATAAGAGGTTCGGCTTCTGGAATGGCCGAGAGCCACCGAAGGAGAAAAGGGAAAAGAAAAAAAAAAAGAAAGGAAAGAAAAAAACTAGGCCTTCGGCTCAGATGTCCAACCCAATACCACTTTGAGCCAAACTCGGCCTAGAAAAATAAAATAAATCGACTCAATCTCAATTTAAATATTTTATTGGCTTAAAATAATGCAAAAATAGCCAAAAACAAACATCGATTGTTACAAAAGAGATATAAAACTTTAAAGATATATTTTTATTTGAATGAATTAAAAATATATTAAAATAAAATGTATTTATCAGTATATTAGTTTTTTATTTTACTTAATTTTAATTTCCTAGTTTTGTTTTTGTTTTTTTTTTTTTTTTTTCAAGTTGGGTATTTGCTCCTGGTAGTAGCCTAGCTCCATCCTTGTGCAAGGTGTTCACGAGCTTGGAGTTCACTCTCTGAGATGAGTCTAACCGTCCAACGGTGGCTTCATAGATGGAATTAGAGAAATTTAAAATAATAAAATTAAAAAATTAATTTATTAATGGATATTTTTTATTTTCTAATCCTCTTAAATAAGAACATAAACTTGGAATTTTTCACTTATTTTTTGTTTCCCTTTCTAACAAAATAAAAATATATAAAAAAATATATTTGGTTTAAAAAGTAATTTTTGAAAAACATGCTTATAATTTTTTTTAGAGAGCAGAAACTAACAATATGTCATTTTCTGGAAAAAAAAAAAAAAAAGTTACTTTTCAAACTAAATAAGCCTCCACCAAATCTTCCATCCAAACACACTCACAGGTTTAATAACACTAAGCTGTGATAAATGTTTAAATAATTATAAATGAGCAGATTCTCTGGTTAGGGAATTGGAGTTGATCCTGGTAATGTGGATATATTATATCATTAATGCAAAAATAATTATAAATTTTAAATTCATAAATTTTATATCAAAATATAAGAGCTATTTATTTAAAAATACAACAAACTATTTCTAATGATTAATACTAAAACAACAAATACACTTCTTCTTAAAATAGTGAAAACACAAAAAGATTTCGAATAACTAATTTCAAATCAAATCTATCCTAATTAGTGTGTTAAATCGCTCAAATTTATTATCATATACAAATAAAAACTAACAAAATTATATTTAAATGATTCTCTTTAATTAACACAAACTATCTTGATTTCAAATCCAAAAATACAAACCCTACCAAACACCATATATATATATATATATATATCCATTTCTGTGAACCTTGCATATATGTTGATAAGAGGAAAAGTGCTAATTACCAAAAAAAAAAAAGAGGAAAAGTGCTTGTGAACTCCAGGAAGAACTAAACTCTAAAGGCAATGAGTTCATTATCAACAAAAAAGAAAAACTGTCCCAAACTGACATAGAAACAGATTAAAACACCACCCAAAACATGACTTCCTGGAAAACCACTTAAGAGGGAACTCATCTATATATACACATTACATCCACAAAGCCCTGGAACCAGGAATATCTATCCACTGCAATTGCAGTTCAATCTCACCACTCTCCACATTTCGCAGCCTAAGAAACATATCCTGGACAAGCTTCCCGTTTTTCCAGATAATGCAGCTCTCTTCCGCTAGGCAGTTTTGCCTCGTTGGTTTTATTCTGTTGATTACCTTTCCGCTGGGGGGGTTCTCCTTCTCCGGCTGCATTAGTACAGCTTCTAGAAAGGGTTTAATGTCAAACCCTGCATCTCCCATTTTGTCATCGAAGGAGAACGTATCCTTGTCGAATACATACTGCGATAATAAAACAGAATGGTACAAAAACCATCAGAATTAATGTTCCAACAATCATCTTCACAAGAAATTCAACAAAGTGCTGCATATTCAATGTAGCTAGATTTATGCTCATCATGGCACCAGTTGTTTCGATGAGAAATATTTTTCTCAAATTCCTTTTTTTTTTTTTTTTGTGGGTTTGCTTGAACCACGAGTAAATTTTTTTCTGAAAATCGTTATTCGTCTTTCATTATTTGGATTTCAAGATTTGGGCATAAAGTACTGATTTCCCCCATTGGGATGACCCATAAAAAGTTAGTGAAGAATTTCTAGCATCTCCTCCTGCTTCTTCTTCTTGTCATTTTGGCCATGGACACTTCAAACACAGAGACAATACACTAGACTGATCTTCAACAAACATAGTGGAAGACAGTCTCATTCTTTTATATTCCTAAGCAATAATAATGACTTGTATTGTTTCTTGTTCAAGAGGCATCCGTGAAAAGTGAACGCAGCAGCTTTAGACTTTTTCTTTTTTTAGGGGGGGGGGGGGAGCAATTTCTGTTCTTTTTAACCCTGCATAAGCTCCCCTTCCTAGTAAATAGGTCCAATTGTCCATCCTTGTTTAATTGAGTTCATCATCAAACATTGGAGTTAAGAAGAACACTTACAATCATGATTGGGATATTTGGATCTGTGACAGAAAATGTCAATTCTTCATTCCACTCCGGATTTGCATTCTTCTTTATTACACGAGTCTTTAGTTTCTGTTTCAAACACCACACAAATAACATCATTAAAAATTAAACAAAAATGGTGTATATAACATTTACGTAAGAGCAGATAGACTGAATAAAAAATATAACTTTTTACTAATTGAATTGCATTGCCATTTCTCTTTGAACCAAGCATTTTAGTTTTTTAAACAGCTTATCCATCCCCAAAAGAAATGTTTATTTTCTCCTTTTCCATTTCCCTTCTCCCCAAACCTTAGGGTCAAAGGGGTCTTTTAATATTATTAAAAAAAAATTGGAAAACAGAAGCATAATTAGCTAAAGGCAACAGGCACAAATAGACCAATTTTCATGGGTGGTCCAAGTCCCAATCAGACAAGACTAATGAATTGAAAGCTTCACTATGGAATGTGGTGAGAACCTCTCACTCCCAGCAACAACCCAACACCCAATCAAAATTTCGCTTGAAGAACAAAAGCTTCAAATTTGCAAAACAGAAGAACAGAGAGAGAGAGAGAGGAGAGAGAGAGAGAGAGAGATTACCTGTTTGCCCATTCGGGCAATAACATAAGGATCACTGCTCCTGACATCTCTGACGGCAAGATTTATGCCTCTGAGGATGCGAATTCTGAGCAGCCCCAATACTTTTTCCATTGAAGATGTTCGTTTGCGTGTGGGTTTTGCTACACAAAAGTCGATGAATCAATTGACGGGAATGAAAGAAAAGATCCTATGGGTTTGAGGATTGTCGGAGATTTAATGTGTCTTGATTCTTTTGAGCGGCCAACCCACCTCCAGCTGTGATTATTTTTTGTACATAGTTTTTTTCCGAGCGGGGAGTGGTATTTATGTTGTGGGGGCAGGGGGGGAATCAGTCTCTGCAGCACATGATTTAATTATAAAATTGTGGTTCCAACCAAATTCGACAAAAAATCACGCGTCCCCTGAGATAAAGAAAGCGCAGAGTGACTTCACTTTCTAGAAGATTAGTTACCGTTGACGAAATCGAGTAAAGGATTCGGGTTTAGAGTAAAGGATTCGGGTTTAGATGCTATTATGCAATACATGCAAAAATGGAGATTCACAAGGCTTTCGTTGTCAGTTCAAAAATAAATAGCTCGAATTAGATTAAATTTTAAGAGTTTAAATATATTTATATATTTCTAATCTAAAAAAGTGTGAGCTTTTTTAGACGTTAAATCCGATCCGGACTATAGTATTACCGAGTTGATTGCAGTCCAATCCATACCTGCATTTCGTATTCCTCGCCCGCGAATTTAAGAAATCTCTAGAACATTCTTTCGCTAGATAATAATTCGTATTTACACATATCACAACTAAAATTAAATGTGCATGTATTTAAAATTAAAATATATTAACATATTTTTTTTAAATAATTAAAATGAATTTGTTTTTCAAAAATTCAAAAATTTTATATTTTTTAATATAACTTTTCAGATATCACCATTAAATTTAACTCAGTGCCTGTTCGATGGAACAAAAAGTTAGCAAAAAATACAATAAAAATAGAAAGATGTGACATAAAAGTGATATGTAAAAATTTTTAATTAGAAGAAAGTACAAAAATTAGTTAAAGTTGGTGAATTTTGGTAGATTTTGGTTCTACCAAACAGGGCTTTAGTAGTTTATCAAAATGTAAAGTGACCCAAAGATTAGGTAAGAGTTTGAGAGAAAATTTTGATTTGTAAAAGAGTTTAACCATTCATTAAAGAATAAAATTCAATTTTAATCTTTGAATTTTAGTCTGTGAGAAATATTCTTGAAATGTGCTGCATTTTATTATATAAATGTTACTTTAGCAATATTTTTGTTCGTGTCTAGTCAAGTTTATATCAAGGTAGAGTCGAGTGGAGTGACAAAAAGTTAGTATAAATTGGTAAAAATTATAGTCTCGTAATTCATGTAGTATATATAAAAAGTTAAAATTTTATGAAAATTTATAAAGATTTTTAACAAAATTTGGAGCTTCAAACAAATAGCACAAGATTTAAGTTTGAATTTAAGTATTTTTAAATTTGAACTTAGTTTGATAAAAATAATTTGACTTTAGATCAACTCTTAAATAGTTTTATTAATTAAAATATTGTTGTGGTCTAAAATTTACGACTGCATTTGATAAATCAAAAAATTAGAACTTTTTTAACTTTTCTCCCAGTGTTGCCATATGTTATTTTTGAAAAAGTTATCCGTTTAATAAAAACTTGTAAAAATTGAATTAAATATCTTGCATATGTTAAATTCAATATTTAACATAGGCAATATACGTGCATTTTTTTAGTATGCATATATATACATATATGCATATATATATGTACATATATATGCATATATGTGTATATATATATATATATACACAAATCTTATGACATTCAACCAAATTAAGTATATATATACATCAAAATCATCTTAACAACATCTAGAAAACAAATACGTGTCCCACCTATCTCGAATCTGAAGAGAAAATAAGAAATAAAAAGATTTTAATTTTAACCTCCAAACTTTTAGTGTCAATTTCTCCCACCTCAAGCGAAATTACGTGACCACTGTGACGTTCACGGCATCGAAAACTATTTCGATCGGCCAATCTTCCTTCTCAAAACCCACTTTCTCTCTTTGCTCTCTTTCTTCTCTCTTTCTCTCTCTCCCCATTTAGAGTCGTTCTTGCTTTGAATAGAAAAAATCATGTCATCCACATACCGAACATAAGCAAGGCCCTTTTTGGTAGTAATGGAGTGCTTTCATTATCTAAAATGAAGAACATTTCCCACCAAAAGATTAGTCTAATAGTAGCACTCATTAGTAAATAGTGCAATACTTATTTGTCAATATCCGCTATTTGAATATGGAACATTATAACAACGAATAGAAATGAAACGGCTATAACTCCTATATGAACCAGTGGGAAGATCATAGCGAAGAAGTCAAGACTTAACAAAAGAAGTAAACCTAAAGTGTCGCGAAAGACAAGGATGAGAAATGAAATGGAATGTACCAAATTCTTAGCACGTACAACCATCAAACCAGAGACCAAAATAGTGCTTGACAAAATAGAAAGTATCATGGAACGTCGTCTTTCCCTGAAACTTCCTTGAAATGGAACTTTCATGTTGGAGAAAGAACTAGTATGAAAGTCAATCTATTGTGACCAGCGCAGTTTTTCGTATTTCATTTTTTTCTCTCAAGCCAAGTCCTTATTAGATTAGAAAGCACTCACTGAGTTACTTACGGAATCTCAAATCTCTCTCGATGCCAAGAATTTTTTATGTGTCCAGGTCAATCAGAGGTTCAACTTCTGGAATGGTCGAGAGCCATCGAAGGTGAAAAGGGAAAATAAAAACAAAAAGGAAAAAAAGGAAAGGAAGGAAAGAAAAAAGTTAGGCCTTTGGTCCAAATGTCCAACCCAATATCACTTCGAACCAAACTCGACCCAAAAAAATAAAATAAATCGATCTAATCTCAATTTAAATATTTTATTGACTCAAAATAATACATAAATCCTCAAAAATAAATACCGGTTGTTACAAAGGAGATATAAAACTTTAAGGATATATTTTTATTTGAATGAATTAAAATATATTAAAATAAAATGTATTTATAAGTATATTAGTTTTTTATTTTACTTAATTTTAATTTCTAAATTTTGTTTTTTTTTTTTTTTTTCAAGTTGGGCATTTGCTCCTGGTAGTAGCCTAGCTCCACCCTTGTGCACGGTGTTCACGAGCTTGGAGTTCACTCTCTGAGATGAGTCTAACCGTCCAACGGTGGCTTCATAGATGGAATTAGAGAAATTTAAAATAATAAAATTAAAAAATTAATGTATTAATGGATATTTTTTATTTTCTAATCCTCTTAAATAAGAACATAAACTTGGAATTTTTCACTTATTTTTTGTTTTCCTTTTCTAACAAAATAAAAATATATAAAAAAATATGTTTGGTTTAAAAGTAATTTTTGAAAAACATGCTTATAATTTTTTTTTAAGAGCAGAGACTAACAATATGTCGTTTTCTGGAAAAAAAAAAAAAAAAAAGACAACAAAAGCTACTTTTCAAACTAAATAAGCCTCCACCAAATCTTCCATCCAAACATACTCACAGGTTTAATAACACTAAGCTATGATAAATGTTTAAATAAATATAAATGAGCAGATTCTCTGGTTAGGGAATTGGAGTTGATCCTGGTAATGTGGATGGCTCCGTTTGGCATCCCTACTTACATTTCTAATTTTCTTGCTATTACTAATTTCAAAAAATTTCAATATTTCATTAAAAAAATAAAAAATTTAGAAGTAGGTTAACCGAATGCGTAAATTTTTTTTTACAATCATATTTTTTGCGTCAAAAGCTTTCAAACGAATATCATTGTCTCTATTTTATGTGAAATTTTTTGAATCCGTGTGAACAAATTTAGAAAATCGTTTCCACGGTTTGCTACTATTTAGAAAAAAAGGCGCAAAAATTAACTCCAAATCACATTTTATCTCAATTTATCTTATTTTTTACTACACCAAACGGAGCTATCATTAATGCAATAATAATTATAAATTTTAAATTCATAAATTTTATATCAAAATATAAGAGCTATTTATTTAAAAATACAAAAAACTATTTCTGATAATTAATACTAAAATAACAAATACACTTCTTCTTAAAATAGTGAAACGCAAAAAGATTTCGAATGACTAATTTTTCGCGATAATTCCAAATCAAATCTAGTTAAATCGCTCAAATTTATTATCATATATAAATATAAACTAACAAAATTATATTTAAACGATTCTCTTTAATTAACACAAACTATCTTGATTTCAGATCTAAAAATACAAACACTACCAACTACCATATATATATCCATTGCTCTCAACCTTGCATATACGTCGATAAGAGGAAAAGTGCTTGTGAACTCCAGGAAGAACTAAACTCTAAAGGCAATGAGTTCATTATCAACAAAAAGAAAAACTGTCCCAAACTAACATAGAAACAGATTAAAACACTACCCAAAACATGACTTCCTAGAAAACCACTTAAGAGGGAACTCATCTATATATACACATTACATCCACAAAGCCCTGGAACCAGGAACATCTATCCACTGCAATTGCAGTTCAATCTCACCACTCTCCACATTTCGCAGCCTAAGAAACATATCCTGGACAAGCTTCCCGTTTTTCCAGATAATGCAGCTCTCTTCCGCTAGGCAGTTTTGCCTCGTTGGTTTTATTCTGTTGATTACCTTTCCGCTGGGGGGGTTCTCCTTCTCCAGCTGCATTTGTACAGCTTCTAGAAAGGGTTTAATGTCAAACTCTGCATCTCCCATTTTGTCATCGAAGGAGAATGTATCCTTGTCGAATACACTCTGCAATAATTAAACAAAATGGTACAAAAACCATCAGAATTAACGTTTCAACAATCATCTTTACAAGAAATTCAACAAAGTGCTGCATATTCAATGTAGCTAGATTTATGCTCATCATGGCACCCGTTGTTTCGATGAGAAATATTTTTCTCGAATTCCTTTTTTTTTTTTTTTTTGTTTGGTTAAACCACAAGAAAATTTTTTTTCTGAAAATCGTTATTCGTCTTTCATTATTTGGATTTCAAGATTTGGGCACAAAGTACTGATTTCCCCCATTGGGATGACCTATAAAAAGTTGGTGAAGAATTTCTAGCATCTCCTCCGGCTTCTTCTTCTTGTCATTTTGGCCATGGACGCTTCAAACACAGAGACAATACACTAGACTGATCTTCAACAAACATAGTGAAAGACAGTCTCATTCTTTTATATTCCTAAGCAATAGTAATGACTTGTATTGTTTCTTGTTCAAGAGGCATCCGTGAAAAGTGAACGCAGCAGCTTTAGACTTTTTCTTTTTTTTTTTTTGGGGGGGGGGGGGGGAGCAATTTCTGTTCTTTTTAACCCTGCATAAGCTGCCCTTCCTAGTAAATAGGTCCAATTGTCCATCCTTGTTTAATTGAGTTCATCATCAAATATTGGAGTTAAGAAGAACACTTACAATCATGATTGGGATATTTGGATCTGTGACAGAAAATGTCAATTCTTCATTCCACTCCGGATTTACATTCTTCTTTATTACACGAGTCTTTAGTTTCTGTTTCAAACACCACACAAATAGCATCATTAAAAATTAAACAAAAATGGTGTATATAACATTTACGTAAGAGCAGATAGACTGAATAAAAAATATAACTTTTTACTAATTGAATTGCATTGCCATTTCTCTTTGAACCAAGCATTTTAGTTTTTAAACAGCTTATCCATCCCCAAAAGAAATGTTTATTTTCTCCTTTTCCATTTCCCTTCTCCCCAAACCTTAGGGTCAAAGGGGTCTTTTAATATTATTAAAAAAAATTTGGAAAACGGAAGCATAATTAGCTAAAGGCAACAGGCACAAATAGACCAATTTTCATGGGCGGTCCAAGTCCCAATCAGACAAGACTAATGAATTGAAAGCTTCACTATGGAATGTGGTAAGAACCTCTCACTCGCAGCAACAACCCAACACCCAATCAAAATTAGAGCTTTAAGAACAAAAAGCTTCAAATTTGCAAAACAGAAGAACAGAGAGAGAGAGAGAGAGAGAGAGAGAGAGAGAGAGAGGGGTTACCTGTTTGCCCATTCGGGCAATAACATAAGGATCACTGCTCCTGACATCTCTGACGGCAAGATTTATGCCTCTGAGGATGCGAATTCTGAGCAGACCCAATACTTTTTCCATTGAAGATGTTCGTTTGCGTGTGGGTTTTGCTACACAAAAGTCGATGAATCAATTGACGGGAATGAAAGAAAAGATCCGATGGGTTTGAGGATTGTCGGAGATTTGATATGTCTTGATTCTTTTGAGCAGCCAACCCACCTCCAGCTGTGATTATTTTTTGTCCATAGTTTTTTTCCGAGCGGGGAGTGGTATTTATGTTGTGGGGGCGGGAGGGAATCAGTCTCTGCAACACATGATTTAATTAAATTGTGATTCCAACCAAATTCGACAAAAAATCACGCGTCCCCTGAGATAAAGAAAGCGCACAGTGACTTCGCTTTCTAGAAGATTAGTTACCGTTGACGAAATCGAGTAAAGGATTCGGGTTTAGAGTAAAGGATTCGGGTTTAGATGCTATTATGCAATACATGCAAAAATGGAGATTCACAAGGCTTTCGTTGTCAGTTCAAAAATAATATAGGTCGAATTAGATTAAATTTTAAGAGTTTAAATATATTTATATATTTTTAATCTAAAAAGTGTGAACTTTTTTAGACGTTAAATCCGATCCGAACTATAGTATTATCGACTTGATTGGACTCGAATTCATACCTGCATTTCGTAATCCTCGCCCGCGAATTTAAGAAATCTCTAGAACATTCTTGGAGTCTTTGGAGGCCGGTTACTATTTATAAACTTATAAGGATTTAAGTCATATCTAAAAAATTTGTTTGTAAATAAGTCACACTTGTAACAAAAAGACAAAAAAGGATATCATACCTTTTTCACCATATTTCAAAACTGTCAGTTTTATCCGAAAATAGTACACACTTCGCTCATAACTTTCGTGACTTTCCATCTTCTTTACAAAGTAAGTAAAACCGATTTTTAGAAACAAAATCAAAACTGTTTGGGAAAAAACCTAATTCCGCGACTTTCCATCATTTCTTTACAAAGCAAACAAAACGATTTTTGGAAACAAAATCAAAACTGTTTGGGAAAAATCTAAATCAATCATCATTCATAAGTATATTTATTTTTTCTGATTTTGAAACAGTACCGGTACTATTTTGAAGATAGCTCAAAATACTAATCAACTCTATGGATTTCTCTTGCCCAAAACTTATCATCTGCTTATGATTCATGGTACTGTTTTGAAAACAGTACCGATAAAACAGTACCGGTATTATTTTAGATCGGTACTATTTTCATACTGCCTAAAAAACATCAATCGATACATAACACAAACTAACGATACGAGCCAACATCATCATATTTTTTGAAACAGTATCGGTACTGTTTTGAAGATAGCTCAAAACGCCAATCAACCCCATGGATTTCTCTTGCCTTTAAAACTCGTCATCTGCTTATAATTTACGGTGCTGTTTTGAAAACAGTACTGTTTTGGACCGGTACTATTTTCATACTGCCTAAAAAACATCAATCGATACATAACACAAACCAACGATACGAGCCAACATCATTATATTTTTTGAAACAGTACCGGTACTATTTTGAAGATAGCTTAAAACGCCAATCGGCCCCATGAATTTCTTTTGCCCTTAAAACTCGTCATCTGCTTATAATTTATGGTGCTATTTTGAAAACAATACCGATAAAACAGTACCGGTACTGATTTGGACCGGTATTGTTTTCATATTACCTAAAAAACATCAATCGATACATAACACAAACCAACCATACGAGCCAATATCATCATATTTTTTAAAACAGTACCAGTACTGTTTTAAAGATAGCTCAAAACACCAATCAACAAAATCAATCCATGAAGAAGATAGGCTAAATAAGCTCTATCTTCTTCATATCTTCATGACTAAAACTGTAAAAAATGAAACTGAAAACAAGGAAGGAAACAAAACGGAAGAAGCGTGATTCTTGGTAAACCATATCTTCACGTGATTCCCGAAATTTTCGGAAATAACTTGTGTAACTTAGTTATAGAAATAAAGGATATTATCGGTATATTAGAAACTGTATTTAAAACAAACTCGTGGGACCCACTCAAAAGTGTGACTTAAACACAAAACTTGCTACATTAATGTGACTTAAAAGCAATACTTTTTTTGGTATGACTAATAGCCTTAAAAGATTATAAAGCATGACTTAAATATAATTTTCCGAACATTTTCTTTTGCTAGATAATAATTCATATTTACGACACTTTTCAACTAAAATTAAATATGTATGTATTTAAAATTAAAATATGTTAGCACATTTTTTAAAAAATTAAAATAAATTTGTTTTTCAAAAATTCAAAAATTTTATCTTTTTTAATACAACTTTTCAGGTATCGGCATTAAATTTAACTCAATAGTTTATCAAAATGTGAAGTGACCCAAAGGTTAGGTAAGAGTTTGAGAGAAAATTTTGGTTTGTAAAAGGTTTTAACCATTCGTTAAAGAATAAATTTCAATTTTAATCTTTAAATTTTAGTCTGTGAAAGAAATATTTTTGAAATGTATTGTATTTTATTATATAAATTTTACTTTAGCAATACTTTCGTTCGTGTCTAGTCGAGTTTAAATTAGGGTAGAGCCAAGTGGAGTGGCAAAAAATTACTATAAATTGGTAAAAATTATAGTCTCATAATTCATATAGTGTATATAAAAGGTTAAAATTTTATGAAAATTAATGAAGATTTTTGACAAAATTTGGAGCTTCAAACAAATAGCACAAGATTTAAGTTTGAATTTAAGTTTTTGTATAAATTTGAACTTAGTTTGATAACAATAATTTGAGTTTAGATCAACTCTTAAATAGTTTTATTAATTAAAATATTGTTGTGGCCTAAAATTTACGTGTGCGTTTGATAAATCAAAAAATTGAAACTTTTTTAACTTGTCTCCCAATATTGTCATGTGTTATTTGTAAAAAAAGTTGTTTGTTTATTAAAAACTTGTAAAAATTAAATTAAATATCTTGCATATGTTAAATTCAATATCTATATAGTAAGATGTATTTTAAAATTGTACGAGTACTCAATTATATTGGTAAATCTAAAGATTAAAAATATGAGTCTTAACTCTACCGATAAAATTTAAAATAAGTTAAAAGAGTTCAAACAAATGAAAATATTATTTATAGGTAAAAGAGTCTTAATAATTATGATAATTACAAATAAAATTTAAAATAACCTAAAATCAAGTAAAATTTAAAATAAACTAAAATAGCTAAAACAAATAAAAATATTATTTTTAGGTAAAAGTCTTAAAAATTATGAAGAGGACAGATAAAATTTAAAATAAACTGAAAGAGTTAACAAAATTAAAACAAATAAAAATATAAGGATGATGCACACTTCTATAATTTTATATTTTGTACATGTGAATATTTAACACGACAATTATCTAAATATTTATACTTCTTTTTATTTAATAAATTTGTCTACATGTACTTATATGTCCTTATATATATATATATATATATATTTAATTATTATATTGATGTGTTTATTATTTATAATTAATTTTTTTAAAAATACTTACTTATCATTAAAATAATAATACCGACTCACTTAAAAGAGATTAATAACAATAATAATAATAATAATAACCCAGCCGGGTGACGTGGGCGGTTTCTTCAATTACAACCAGTAACCGCAAAAAAATAGCATAAAAAGTTGTTTAACATCTAGAAGATCGGTTGAATCTGAAATCTCTATACATCCGATTAATCTTTCTTGGTGATCAGGCAAAATATATACAATATTGACTCTATATATTTGATTGTGACTGCCAGAAGAGATCTTACGTTGAAACACATATACATATAAATAATTTGCGTGTTCAACTAATCTCATAAAGAAAGGAAAGGAAACTATACTCAAGTAATGGATGACCAACAAATATTACAAAATAAGAGCGGTCAAAATTAACCTGCACCGCATAGACCTGGATTTGGAGATGTTACCAAAGCGGTAATAAATGTAAACTAGTTGGACTATGGTTGCTGCCGGATTTTGTAATATATATATATATATATATATATGTTGGACAAAATAATACTTAGATGTACGGATGCCGAACAAGTGTAGTCAATGTGTCACGTGGTCCAATGCCGAGCATATTCGTGTGAGCCACGTAGTCATCTGCCGAGCACTCTACATTGCGACACGTGGCGTTCCGCCGAACAGTTGATTCATTTCACGGGAGTTCCACGTGAGTGTTACACACGAACACATGTCTTAGGGTTAATATTCCAAAGGATACCCTGAACCTCAGCACCAATGAATAGTATGTTGCTACGTGGCTATAGCCGAAGACCTCAATAACTTGTTTGTTCGGCCCATCCATTAGCGGCTAGTAAATGTTGGGCCCGGGGCCCACAGCCTTAAAGAAGGCTCGTAACTATAAATGCACCATAGTTATGACTGAACTGGGTATTTATCTCTGAGAAAGTAACTAAGTCAGTTCATCTTGTTACGAGTAGTTGGCGGATGTGACAGGAAGACAGTCTGACCCTGAAATTCTGGTTGTAATGCCGTGTTAAGCCACCGGAAGCATTAAATGAAAGGCATGGTGTATTAAATGAGAGGTTTGAGGCATTAAATGAACAGGAATGGCATTTAAAGCAAGGATGGAAAAAAAGAACACGGAAGTGTGCGTAATGTCAAATCGCAGGTATACTTTAATTATTATTTAGGTTACTATAAATAGAACATTCCACTGAACAACAGAGGTAAGCTGACTATTGCCAACTTAAGCTTTTACTCATTTCTTCTCTGAAAGCTTCATTCTTTGAGCGACTTGCTGACTTAAGCATCGGAGGGTTTTCCGGCCAGAGACCCCCACTCCGGCCGTAACCTTTCTTTCTGTCTTTATTTGGCAGGTCGGCGATTGCATTTCCGGTTGGCGTGGTCAGCAGTTCCGGCAGTATTTTTTGCTGCCGAACAATATATATATTTAAATCTATGATAATTAAAAATAGATACATGTATTATGTATAATAAATCACTATGAACATAAAATTAAATTGATGATCGTGAATGCTGTAAAAATAATAAAATGTCCATTAGCAAAAATTAAATGATGTATATGTGCATAGGAAAATTGTTGGATGGTTGCTAGATGTTGCTGGTATTGTAGAGTGTACAATATTGCAGTAGGATGCTCGTTAAGAAATTTGCCGACTTTGCTTAAAAAAACAAAGAATTACATTTGGTTAAAAATTTTATCCCAGTAAGTAGCACGATCCAAAATTTTCAAGACTATTTTTAAATCTGATTATAATCTAGTTTTTCTTCCTATATACATGACATTTACACTAAATGTAAATTAGGACTTTTTAACAATAGTGTTGAGAGAATCCTTCAATATTCTTTCCTTACTCTATTATTGGAGTTTTTATAGTAAAAATTAGATCTTATTGTATTTATAAATGTAAATATATTGTTGAATAACGTATATATTATATTATTTGTTGTGGTTATTTTTTTATTTGTTTATTTTATTATTTTCGCTTGTGTAATATTTCATACAAGTTAAGCTTATAATTATAACTTATTCATTTTTAAATATGTAATAACATAAATAATTGTTACTACCATATCGAAGCAGAGTCAAAATAATAATAATAATAATAATAATAATAATGCGTTTAACATTGAACTGAAATAAGATTTTCAAACATTAGTAGGCACGTGAAAGGGTTTAGAAATGAGGTTCATTTCATTTGCATTTTTGTGTTAATTCCTAGTAAGACGTTGCAGCAGCTACTCCACTTTTTTGTAATCGGATGAAGTGTCGTCAAATAAAACAAGGCATTAACAGACAATGATACTACGTAGATCTGCTTGTCACTGGCATTTATTTATTTATTTACCGAACCTCACCGTAATGAATTAAAAAGTAAAGTGGAGAACACATGCCTGATCACCTCAATCATACCTCTCAGTTAAATCACGGGACTCAAAACCTCACTAATAGCGCAGGGAGTACACACACTTAATAGTTCGACTGCGTCCGGGGAGCGTTTGCCACTGGCATTAGTTAATTTGCCTAATAATTTTAATTTCCATTGTGAAAAACTCATTTCTTATATTAACATCCAAACAAAGATTAAAAGGTAATCGTTATTCACCCCATTTTTATGACGAGGACATAGTTGAATCCATTGTTTAGGATTCTCAAAATTCCCCGTATTCGACAGAGACTTGTTTCATCCGTCTAGTTCGAGAAAAATATGAAAATACTAATAACAGAGATAAGAAATTAGTATAGAGATTTTAAAATTTTTTTAAATGAGTACGGAGACTAGAACGAATGTAATAATTTTCACCCCGCCTTAAACTCATTTAAATACTTATTTATTAATATACATATATATATTTAATATTTATTTAATATATATATAATATTTATTATATATATAATATATAATTTATAGTTGTTATTGTATTTGATGGGTAAACAGAGACATGAATGGAAAATCCGTTGTTTAGCGGGAAAGGATATGAAAAAAATTTTTATACTCGTAATTGGAAGGGGATAGGGACGGGAACAAATATGAATATTGTTAAATGAGGACGGATAAGACTATATCCGTTCCGTAAGGATCCCTGCATTTGCCCGTGGGTTACGATACATGAATCATGATCTTAATTTTTATATGGAAATAAAAAGAAAAACAATTGGAATTTTATTTTATTATTTCTCGTCCGGCCATTTGATTCTTTTTATGATTTTACTGAGATCCCACTTGCAGGGTGAGAACTTACCCACCAGCAACCCATAAAAATTATAAAAAAACTAAAAAAATAAAAAAATATTTTTTTATCCAAATCAATGAAATAAAGTCTTTGACTATTTCATGAATTCTAGAAGGACAAGAAAATTAAGTTATAAAGCAGTATCTAGCAGTTTTCACACGATGGAGTTCCCGGTGGCCCTTAAACTAATTAAAAAAAGTCAGTGACTCTCAGTATTGTAATAAATTTAAAATAGATTTATTATAAATTTACAAACGCCTAGTGCGTCTTCTTTCTAGATCTTTTTTTTTCTTTTTGCTTTTTTTGATATTATTATTTTTTTACCTCTGCTTTTTTTTATCCCACTTAATTACGGATAGCCTAATTAGGTTACTAAAATGTCTTTTTTTTTTTTTTTTTTTTGTTGACAGCGGGGGAAATCGCTCAGTAGTTTTATCTACTGCGCTACAAACCCTCGAGAAAACTAGCGCAGCAACCCACCACCACGACTCCCACATAAATCTTAACCGCTCTAAATAAGAATCGAACCTGCGATTTGGATATATTACCCAAGCCTCACCAGGGGCGGGTTACTAAAATGTCTTTAACCAAACACGATCTCGACATATTGAATTTGTCTCATGGGTAAGTTTTTCCCCCATGTGATGCGTTTAGAGTAATAAAAACTAAAATAAAATAAAATAATTTGTAAATTCATAATTTATGTAATGAGATAAAAAGTGAATAATTTTTAAAAATTTTTAAAATTTTTCAACAATTTTTAACAAACCAAACGTATGTGCTAATCATCAACGCGCACAAAGGGTAGAAATGAACTATTTGATAACTTCCTTTGGAAGGTTCCTATCTATAAATTAAATTTATTTGATTTAATAAATAAAATTTTATGTTTAAAAAATATATGTTTAATTTAACAATTGAATTAAATTGATTCAAGAGAAGTATCAAATTTGACTATATTAATAAGAAATAAAAAAATTATAAATATGATATATGAGGGTAAATTTATCCACTTACTTAGACGATTTAATAAAAAATGAATTTTCATCAAATTTTGTTATTTTAGATTAAATTTTAAATGATATAAAAATTAAAAAATTCAAGTTATAAAATGCAATCAAAATCAACTCATAAATTCTTATTTTAATTTCAAACATAATAATTAATAAGAATTCTAACAAAATAAAAATAAATTCTATCAAATCTAATATTTCAAACAGGGTCCAGCAGAAACTCCCATCCATTACCTTACTTTTTAATTTTTATTTTTGCTTGGCCTTCATAATCAATCATACCCATGCAAATAGTCTACGTTATTAGTTGAATTCTTTAAATAATGGAAAATTTTTGAAAATAGATAAAAAAAAAATGCTCCATTTGAATAATCAAGAATTTTAAATTAATAAATTTTAGATTAAATAATATTAAAATATAAATTATATATAATTAATGTATGTAATAATATATAGAAATTTTTTAATTGTTACTACCAAAGTAGTGATGTCACTCTTCTTAATATGATGGAGCCACTAACTTTTTGTAATGCTTTTAAATTTCTCATAAAAGTATAATGTTAAATTACTCAAACTGATTAGTGAATTCTTATTTAAATTAATAAAACTATATTTTAGAGCCTCAGATGATTAATTTTAAATTTAAAAACTATATAAATCCCTTGAATGATGTAAGCATATATATATATATATATATATGTATGTCTATGTGTGTATATATATATATATATATAAGATCTGTAATCAATTATAAATTCAACGAGATGAATGACATGTTTATCTCATAGCTTTATTGGCATTAACAATCGATGCCGTCCTGGAACAGCAGCACGGCATGAGAGCATTTATCTGTCACGGCTGACTTATTTTGGTGCGAATCTTTGAACTAGCCAGTCATTTGCAATTGGTTAATTTTTGGTTTAAATATTTTATGAACCTTCAAAATGTATAATAATTATATTTAAACTTGCCGTCTTAAAATTGCAGAATAACTTATAAATTAATTTTATCGAGTCAAGTTGAAGTAATTAATTAGCTTTTTTTTTAATGTATAATTATATTATTAAACTGAGTTCAAGTGAACTAAAAAATTATCGAACTTCAAATTATATTTAAGTTTAATTTATTTATTATGACGAACGGCCTCGAATGAATTTTTAACGCGAATAATTTAGTTTATTTTAATGGATTAATTACAAGCTATCAGCATCAATTAGGTGATTACAAGGTAGAAATTGGAAGAGTCTCGATGCAATAAAATAAGGCTGTGTTTGTTTGAGGGATAAAGAGGTGAGATTGGATGAGTAATTCATAGGTCTCATAAATTGGAGGAGTAATGAAGTGTTTGTTTGATATCCGTGGGCTCTACTGATTGGATGAATAATGAAGGAATTTGTGGGATAAGATATCCCATGGGAGGTGTGGGATGAGTTATCTCCCATCTGCGGATTGTTTCCCTTCAAAATCTAAAGATTTAAAATTATTTTCTATCACATCGCATATCAAATCACATTTTTTATCTCACTTTATATCCCACCAACTAAACACCAAAAAAATAATCTCACATAAAAAATTAATCTCATCTTTTATCCAATCCCATCAGTGGATCTCACGGCATTACTTATCCCTCATCATCCAATCCCTCAAACAAATGCACCCTCGACGGCTATGTTTGTTTGGTGGATGAGAGATGGGGGATTAGATTGGTTATCCATGGGACCCACCTTGTGAGGTGTTTGTTTTGGTTTTTGTTTAATCTGTGGGTCCCACGGATTGGATGAATTGTGAGGGAAATGGCCGGATGACTAATCCGGTGGGGGAGGTGGTATTATTAATACCCTATCTCCGGATTTATTTTCCGTCAAGATCCAAATGTCAAAAATTATTTCTTATCATATCACATATCAAATCATACTTTTTATCTCACTTTATATCATACCAATCAAACACCAAAAAATTAATCCCACATAAAAAATTAATCCAATCTTTTATCTAATTCCATTTGTGGACCCCACGGTATTACTTATTCCTCATCATCCAATCCCTTAAACAAACACAGCCTAAGGGTACGTTTGTTTGAGGGGATTGGATGATGGGGGATAAGTAATACCATAGGATAATATATGTGATTGAATAAAAGATGGGATTAATTTTTTATGTGGGATTATTTTTTTGGTATTTGGTTGGTGGGATATAAAGTGGAACAAAACATATGATTTGATATGTGATGTGATAGAAAATAATTTTGGACCTTTAAATTTTAGAGGGAAGCAACCTGGTGAGGGGAGATTAATAATACCCCAACCCCCCTGGGATTCCTCATCCCCCAAAACTACTCACTAACACTCCAATATGTGAGTCCCACGGATTAACCAAAAAATCAAACAAACACCTCAAGGACCCACGGATGAGTTCTCCATTCCGGCCTTTTTATCCGGGTATCAAACGCGGCCTAAGAGTATTATATATCTATAGCCAACACAGCATTAAAGATTTATTTATTCCTTTTTGATCCAGTCTGGTCTATGTTTTTATTGTGTAATGACGAAGAAAGACATCAAATTTTAAATCATATGGTGAACACAATAAGAAAGATTGGCAGTGAGGAATGATTCGTTCCAAATATATTAGTTGATCTGTCTTTGAACGTGAAACTCCGTTCAACAACATTCCTGAAATCAGTAAGGTTAGCCTATACATCTTATCGAGAGATGTATTCTTACCGGTTTGGTTTTAAATTTATACTATACTCATAATAAACCCATTTTTATTAATTCAAAATTTTTTAATTTTAAATCGAACCAAGAAACTTATAATTCAACATTTTTGAGACGAGTTGATCTGATTCGATTTACTATTTCAATTTAATTTTAGATTAGCATGTTTTCATACTTTACCTAACTTAGGGTTAATTTGGAATTAAAAAAGTTGGAAAACTTTTTTTTGATAGATTTTTTTAATCTTATATGGCTTTCTTCACTAAAATTTGATTTTTTTTTTTAAAAATTGAAATTTTAAGACATGTTAATCGCATTTGTAAAAAAAATAAAAAATAAAAAAATTATCATCCATTTGAATAAAAACTATTTATTTGATTAAAAAAATAACGAGAAAGTTGATTTTTTTTAATTTGTTTTCTAATTTTTACTCAAATGGATGTAAATTTTTTAATTTATTTTTATGAATGTGATTAATACGTTTAAAAGTTATAGTTTTTTAAAAAAAATTAAATTTTGGTTAAAAATAAGACGGAAAAAAACTAACAAAACCAAACAAACCCTTAACCCCAAATTTGAAGTCTTATTTTCCGACATAAAATAACTAACATGCGATGGGCCAATCAGGAGTAGATTTGTTCGCCGTTAAGTTCAATTTCATGCGACGAGGATTCGGTTCTCAGTGTAGAAGTTAGACCCGATGGAAAAACGTGGCTGTTCTAACTCTAATATGGGCCGACTCGAGAGCACAAGCCCAGAAAACTCTTGGACTAGGCTTTGAGGTCAGATCAACTCCAACTTTACGACTCCCATTCTCACCCTCTTCGTCTTTGACGGGCCTCCATCTCACCTGGGGATTTTTACTTTATACATACAATTTTTTTTTTTTTTGGGGGTGTCCAGTTTAAGCCACTCCAACGGTCCCACGTGGAAAACAAGAAGAGCTAGCGTCCCTGCCACAAATAAAACCCGATTCGCAGATGGATTCGGGCTTGTACTTCGGTGTTGTAGTAGGTCGAGGCGTCCCTTAGCGGCTGCCGGTAAGTGTTTGGCATTTTCTCTCTCCAAATTCCGGTGATACTGACGGATTTTTGCTTCTATGATATTGAATTCCAAATGTTTGAAAAGATGCGTATGTGAAATTCTTGTTTTGGGCAATCTAATTTTGACGATGTTAAAGATTTAAAAAAAATAAAAAAAGCCCTTGTGCTGCTTTAAATCCATGCGGAAATCCAGTTTTATTTTATTTTATTTTTTTAATTCGCGAATCAAATGGAAATCATATTTGTTGGTAAATGGTTATGGCTTTCAATACTCTCCAAGAGTTGAAACCACGAAGGATAAATAAAGGCACTTGCTTTCTGAACAATCTGGGAACTTGTTTTATTTCATACTTTTTTGAACATTTAATACATGCTCATTATAGGATTCTCTTCGATTCTTTTACGCGCTTTTGTTTGGACCCCTTAACTTTAACCTTATTGGCCACATATGAACTGCCCTTAAAGCAAAAGAACATGATTAATTTTTGATACTGGTTACTCGTTAAAAGAAATAAAAGGTTTGAAAAATCATGTCGATCTTTTAATATTTTCATTTTTTATGTCCTTGTCTCAATTAAATAAGATTCATTATTCTTGCTGTGAAAAATGGGGCGTCTGATTTTCATGTTTTCTACTATTTGACAGCGCTAGTTCTTTGCCATGGAGTGTCATGTTATGGGTACTGCAAGGTAAATATTTCTTTCAAGGCAATTTTTTTACCGTGAAGGGCAATAAGCCTTTTTTTTTTTTCCGGGATTTGACAATATTTTTCTTCATAATTCATGGAAATCCATTGTCCCTGTCTTTGGCTTTGTAATTGGCCAAACCTGTTTTATGCTAATAAGATGCTTTTGAAATTCAAAGCTGAAAGTTATGCTCAGTAGATTCATTCATCTAAATCTTCAGTTTTTTGAGCAGTGTTTGCTTCATGTTGTTGGTTTCAGCTTATAAATTAAATTTGTAATGTAGAAAGAATTTGCTTAAGCTCTTTTTTCACAGATTATGCTCACTTTATATATAATCTTGGCAGTTGTTGTCTTGACAATCACTTACAACAGTTTCCACATAAATCAAGAAACTCGCATGTGGAAAAAATTCATAGATTCTACTGTGACGCGGCTGCATGGAAAACAAAGATGAGATCCCATAGGTTGACTTATCCAAACTTGGCTTCTACTTTGAAACATTCTGTGCACCATATGTCCTCGAGAATGTTTTCCGTGCCCGTTAGTCTGGAGGAATCATCATCATTGCACTTAGGGGACCACTCTGGTGATAATGAGGCTGCTCCTAAGACTTCACCTGAGGAGCTCCTTGAAAAGCCATTGAACAGCGATGAGGTAAGCTTACGGTTCACCAACTATTTGGTGATTTCTATATTATATTCTGAAGAAAACATAATGTACTTTTCTTTATTCTGATTTGATACATTACGATTATTAGATGCTTTGTTGTCTCAGACATTTTCTATTGCAATTTATGGAAAATAATTCTGTTGCCTTCGGCTTTCTTTAACTGTTTTTCTATTTCTGTGTCTAGCACATTCCTCTTAGTTGTAAATGCGTTGCACTCAAAGAACATATTTTTCCATCCTGTTTGCTTGTATGTGCAGTTTACCTTGTTCCACAAATTGTGGTTGTTTAGATGATACTAAACCTGAAAAAAGAAAGAAATTTAGCATGTTGTTTTTGCTTTCTGCAAGTGTGTTGTTGTTGTTGTTATTGCTGCTGCTGTTGTTGTTTTCCTATTTTGTGCAAACATTTGCATCTCCTCCTTTGTTAGTTGACTGCTGTCAAGTCTTAATGAAGTATTGTTGTATTTATTATGGAATATTAAACAATTATTACTAGTCAAATCAAAATGTTCAAAGTGGAATTCCCACAGTTGGTCCCACTGACTTATTTAGGGCTAAATTGTGTACGTTTAATAGTTGAAGGCTTTGCTTGCTGATTCTGAGAGGGCAAAGCTTATCAAGAAGCTGAGTGAAGCCAATCAGCAGAATCGGTTCCTCAAGCGACAGGTTTGTACTTATGCATTCCAAAATAACTCTTCTGTGGTGATTCTATACCTATATTTGATGTGAATTGTTATTGATATTAATTATTTTTCACATTACTTTCTGTAGTTTTGTTAGATTTGGTAGTATTTTAACTAACATTGCATCAACATTTCCATACCTAATGCCTAATGAATGTCTTTTTTTTATTGTAAATTAAATGGATTGATTTAGGTGCCACAAATTTTTGAATGGCGACGATGACTGCTTTCTAGAGGACCTACATAGAAGTGACACAATGCTTCTCACATCAACTACAAAGTAGTTTCGTCTCCGAGGAAACAGAAAAAACTAGAGAATGTTGGGAAAGCCTTGCCAGTTGGCTTAAGTATTTTGGTTATCTAAAATTTTGCTTAGTCCAGCAGTCGGAGTACCTAATAGGGTTATATCAGAGGAGATAGAAACTGGCAGCCACCAATGAAAAGATGGATGCATGTTGGCCTTCTATATATATAGCATCTTTTTTAAATCAGCAGAGAAAACACCCCTTTATATCTTTATAGTGAATAAATTTAATTTTATACAATCCACAATTTCTTTTTACGTCAATTTGTCAGTTGTTAGCTTATTGCGTCTCACATTTATTTATTTTTTGAAAGGTCATCTCACATTTATTTACAAACTCTAATGTATTAACCTTCTCGAGTTTTCTATGGTTAACATATAGGCTTATGCATGCTATTTGACTCTTTTTATACTGTTTAAATTGGCTTATGCATGCTATTTGACTCTTTTTAGACTGTTTAAATTGTTGGTACCACATCAAGTGTCATTAATAGTGAAGGTGTCTACAGAGATCTGGACATTCATATTGCTGAAAAATAAATCAATGGATATAAGTTTTTGACAATCAACTATAGCATGTGGCTTTTCATTGACATCATGAATTGGTTGATCTCATTACTTGAAGGACTTCATGCCATTTGCGTCTGCCTCTGTATTTTCAAAAAAGCAATTTAATTTGTCAAAATGAAAATAATGGATTAGACTGCACAGTTTGTAGTAGGCAAAGCCTTTTCTGATTGAGATCCTTTGTTTCTTTGTTTTACACAGTTGTATGTAACCGAGGATGCATTAGTTAATTTCAAAAGTGAACTTGCTGTGATGGAACTAGAGATTCAGGTCTATACAGTTTCCTGTTTTTCTTTCTCAGATTTCATCAACTGTTAAAAACACCTTTTTCAGATTTCATTACCCTGTGAACTTTGCAATTGAAAAGTAACTAGCATGAATATTTCACAGGAATTGTAGCATTTAACCTTCTAAAAAAGCAGGCAAATGGCATCTAACATCTTTCATGAGCAGGCTTTGGTTTCACTGGCAAAAGAAATCACTAAATGTGACATCCCAGGAGGTTCAAGAAAGATTAATGGGAAATACATTCAGTTTCACCTTCTTTCTCGATTAGAAGGTATTATTATTTCACATCATTTCTTTGGATTGTTCTTCCTCTTCCATGCCGTGGACATGGGGTCTGGAGCCTTCTATCTAGGCTAAGGTGAAGGGTAATGCTTAATTGCAGGATCGTGAAAGTTTCATAACATCTCATTTCCCTTCATAACATCTTATTAGGTTCCATCAGACCAAAATCTGATTTCTTTGATTTAATTTTGAAGAATTGCTTTTGGTTATTTCTTCTTTTCTGAATTCTAACTTTTACTTCCATGAAGCTGTACATGAAAAATTGAAGGAACAGATAAAGGATGTGGATGCTGCACAATCCAAGGAGGTACACTTATTCTGGTGTGGCATGGCTGAGGTAAGCTAGCAAGGAGGCACCTTCTTTGTGTATGTCAGTTCTCTCTCCATTTATGAAGATTCACATTTTTACATTTTCCTTGAAAATGATTTTCATTTTTACGTGCTTTTTTATTTCATGCTACCAAATGTGCTATTTATTGCTCTTTGAATGGTGAGGCATAAAAAAATTTTGTTTTGAGGTTGCATTGTGTGGGCCATGATTTAGCAATTTTGTAAAGTGGGAATGAGTCTGATAATCATATCAATTCTACGGAACTTATTACATGGATGCATGGGCAATTGCATATCTACATAAATACCTAGCCACTGTAGTGACATTCAAGCAAAAGATGGAGTTAAGTCTATTTGCAACTACAGCATCACGTAGTGTTCTCAAGTTCCAAGCTATTTTCTGGATACAACTTTGAACTGAATGATTTCTACTAAATATGAATGGAATCAAATTCATTAGATACTAGCAATAACCGGTCTATGAAACTCTGAGCAATATTAGTATTAAGTTTTACGTATAGTTGAAATTTTGGACAAAAAGTTCAAATCGAAAAAATTATGATAATTCATGGATTTTATTTTTATTTTTCCAAAACTTTAGACTTTAACAGCTACTACATAATTGGGCGAAATTTAAGTTGACAGTTTTGATTTGCATATGATCTCCACTCTTGAAATATGGTGAAATTTAAAATGCTTATTTTGTGAGATAAATGACAGTGGAATCCACTAAAATAAGAATTGAGTGAGAAGTTAAAAATATAGACCTCAATCATTGAATGAAAGAAAAAATAATTCTTAGCTATTAGATCTTTAGTTTGTAATAGAGACATTTTCATAAATCGTTGTGTTTTATTATATAGATGTGAGAGCTTGAAAATATTTTGCGTGCAAACAAAAATTATTTTTTTTAACCTCCTTAATTAGGAATCCTTCTATATGGTACTGTTGCTGCTCTAGCGAATGGTTTGAGAATGATATTTTATTTCCAGTTGACGTCTCAGGGTCCGTTTGGTTTGCAATAATTTGATGAAAATCTCTAAAAATCTCTATAAATTTCTGTTAATTTTACATCACATCAACTTTTTTCTCTCACTGCACGCATTACGAATTCTCCCCAAACCACAATTTATCTCAATTTATCTCATTTTTTCTTACTCCAAACAACCCCTCAATATCCTTGATGAATAAATTCAGGCCCCTATTTAATTATTTTATATGTTGGATTTTACAAGAAATGAATTGTTTCATGTTCTGCATCAGAGCGTACAAGTAATGGGCACCTTTGATGGCTGGAGTCAAGGGGAGCATTTGTCAGCAGAGTATACTGATGCTTACACAAAGTTTTCTGCGATATTAATGCTCAGACCTGGAAGGTACCGTCACCTAGGGCCATTCGCGTTCCTCCTTGCTGTCTCCTTGTACTTTTTCATTAACCAACTTGTTTTTTATTTTTTTTTTTTTATTTTTGTTGCGTTGTGAAGGTATGAAATCAAGTTCCTGGTGGATGGAGAGTGGCAACTATCTCCAGAATTCCCTACTGTGGGGGAAGGACCGATGAAAAACAATTTGCTGATTGTGGAATAGCTCCAGGTTTTCTGATCTAATCATGTATAATGTCCAAAGAAATTAAAGTTGCTGCCTGAGTGTAAATTCTTTCACCTAAAATATGCTGCTGGGAGCCTCTTTTGTTTGTTTGTTCGGTTTTCCTTTTCTTTTTGTTGGGGGGGGGGGGGGTGGGTGGGGTAAGTAACGGTAACTTCGTTACTTGCAGCTTGTCTAGTGTTGTATCTGATGCACAATATCGGTGAAGTAACACTGGATGAAGGTTTTTCCAAGTGGAATTTAGGGTTAAAAAAATGAATAAAAGTGAAACTGGAGATCTACATTGTGAATGATGTTGAAGATT
The DNA here is from genome assembly GCA_019916065.1 of Vitellaria paradoxa. Taxonomy (NCBI): domain Eukaryota; kingdom Viridiplantae; phylum Streptophyta; class Magnoliopsida; order Ericales; family Sapotaceae; genus Vitellaria; species Vitellaria paradoxa. The sequence continues at coordinate 51,951,346 of CM034236.1, read as the reverse complement.
CTGAGACTAACTTAGCCGGTCTATCTAAAGCAGAGTCATTTGCAAACTCAAGTCTCTCAAACTATGAAATTTGTCTCCGATGAATCATCATTACAATATACTGGCCTCATTCAATTTAGGTAACAAGGTAAAGAAAAAAATCTGATTCCTACAAGATTCTATCTTCAGGGTGGTCACCAATTTTTATTTTTATTTATTTATTTTTAAAGATCTGTTCAATTCTGATTTTGAAGCATAACTCCAACTGGTCCATAGACTTCAAAATTGATTTGTGACTTCTAATAGCAACTATTACTAAGATTGCTTACCAATTCTGTAGCTACTACTGCTGCTGTTACGATGATTAAACTTGTTAAATGTTGCATTGATTGTTAATCCAAATATGACAGAGTGGATCATTTCATTTAGTTGAATCTACCTTACCAACCTGGGTGACATCTCTGTAAAATTTAGGCTCATCCATAAGATCTTGTGTGAAATTGCTTCCTCACACTCTGTTCATGCCCTGATAGCTTTTGCTTTTTGCTTTTTGGCACAAATCAGATAGCTTTGAGCTATTCTTTGATTGTAGGTTATTATAAATGGTGCATTACATACATATATATATATATATATATATATATATGATCCCTGCCTTATGTTCTGACTGCATCAATTACTATTGGTGGGTGGTCTTTTAGGCTTTTTGGCCACTTTAATTTCTTAGTTGTATATCTGCATTAGGGTCAACTTAGTTGATAATCGATGATAGTAAACCCAAGGGTGCGTCATTGAAATGGAAAATGAATACAAATGAGTTACATAGGAAAATAACAAGCTGATCTAGAGCCCAAAAAAAAAAAAAAAAAGACTTTTGACTTTGGCTTCTCTCGTGGTTTATTTTATCTCATAAAATGGCAGGGTGGAATTTGCATTTGGGGCAGTGTTGTTCGATCTTCATTGCCTACTGTCAGTGTTATTAGATTAATTGGTTGGAATTGACGTTGGGGACTAATCACAGGCATTTTGATCATTAACAAATTGATTATTGTTCAAGGATATGGGTTGAGCTGGGCCAGTGCGATAATGTCAATCATACACTAATTTATATTTCTTCTAAGGAAACTTATTGAAATGTTTACGCGTGGGTATTCTAGTCAGGGGCATTTCATAGTCGACATTTTAATTAATTAATTTAATTTTTCTTCTTTGACCTATTCTTGCCATTTAATGTTGTTTAACCAGAAAAGAAATTAAAAAAAAGGGGGAAACTTGAGTTTTGAATACAAAATCAAAATTCAATCGTGCACTAATTTATATTTCTTCAAGGATAACTACTGAGGTGAGCTAATCAAAGGCGTGCATGGCCGGCGATAAGTCTTACAAGCGGAGCTCTGTTTCGTCCTTTTGTTCTTGGTCATAAATTAATAAATTAACCCATAAAAAATTAAAGTAAATATTGCAGATTTTATAGTGCGAGCAATTTTATCATTCAGGCTTAAAGAAAAATGAAGAAAAAGAGATAATTAAAAAAAAATGAAGAAAAAATAAGGCAAATTTGTTTTTTAATTTTCTCTCTTTTTATTCTTTCTTTTCTTTTCTTTTCTTTTCTTTTCTTTTCTTTTTTTTTTTTCTCAAATTCAACAATCAAGTAAAAAGGGAAACTATTTCTTATTTTCCCACTTCCATTACTCCCAAACTAAATGAAGGGTGAGATGCCGAAAAAGAAAATGAACAAACGATAATGTCTAACTATTTAAAGAAATCTGCTTAAGGGATACAGTTTTAGTGATCATTACTTACATATAGTTTTCCTTTGAAATACAAAGCATGATATACTAACCATTCAAAAAAAGGCCTAGAAACACACACAATTTAAAAGAAGAAAGCTCTTCTCTAAACAAGTCAAAGGTTGATTAACTCCAAAATTATTATTATTTTTTTCCATTTTAATTCAATTCGAGTCCGTCTGACAGAATAATCTGAAAAACAAGTTATTTAAACTTGGAGCATACCTCCCAGAACAGAAAAAGATTAGAAAATTTAAAATAATACGTGAATAACGACAACGACTAAATGCATTAACGTAAATGTTGATAACAGATAAAACGGTCCAGTTTCATTGCGCTAGAAAACGAATGGTTAATTGAACTTGAACAGAAGAGGTATCCGGACATCATTTTGAGCTATAGCAAAATGAATTATTAATTGAGCTGCAACAAAAGATGCACTTGGATATCATCATGAGATGTCCGAATATGGGGTAATTTGGTGAAGTATTCGAATATCCAACCGTTTGGAGGCTCAAAAATTAGAAAAAACAAAAATGCCTTTGGTAGAATCACAATTTTTTCTATTTTTTTAATTGTTACAGTAAAAAATAAAACAAAAAGTTACTAATTTTTTGATTTGCCACATAAAAAAATATACCAAACACATAAAAAGTTATAACTTTTTTAATTTGCTACAGTAACAAGTTTACTAAACACTTAAAAGTTATAAAAAAATGTTAAAAAATACACTTTGTTGCACCAAATACGTAAAAAAAAATATAACTAAAAAAACACACGAAAAATTACAAAACATTTCACTTTTTTTTTTTTTTTTTTTGAACCTCCAAACGGCCACTAAGTTTATTTGGATATAAGGCTAGTTGATGTATTCGGATACGATGAAAGAGCATCAAATATGCTAGTTGATGTATGCAGATATGGTGAAGAAGCATTCGAATGTATTTCTGCAAAGTTATATTTGGATATAAGAAGTATCCGGATTAGAAAGTACTGCTGTATCCGGTCGAGGTCAATTTTTATAGTGTGAGAATTACTTTAAAAAAAAAAAAAAAAGTGGAGTATCACACTAGTATTTTTGGTGAGTTAAGAGTCCACCCTAAGAATTTGATGTTTAAGGCGAGATGTTACTTAAACTTTTTGATTTAAAAATGTTTTTATAATAAAAAAGTAATCTATGCTACACAAATAAGAATATATTAATAAATTTTTAGTTAAATATTATTATTTAAAATTTCTTGAAAAGCAAAATTTTTTTCTAAATTACTAAATTTTTATTAATATATTTACTTAAATTGATAATATCTTTCTTTCATATTGTTATTTGCAGTTGTAAGTAAGATTTTATTAATTTTAATTCTAAAATTATATGTTAGTGTACAATATATCTATATACGTGTCTACATATAAATAAATACCCGCACACACGCACGCGTATATAACATCAATCGTAGCATAGCATTGGCAAGAATCAAATCCTCCTCCTTCACTATTTCCCTATTCTGTCAGATTTTCTTCTCTCTCTTTCTTTTGGAAATCTCGTTGTAGAAATCAACTCAAATCGCCTCCTGAATGTTTGAACCCGTCTGGACTTTCATGCCGTCTTCTTCTTCTGCGCGAAATACCCAATTCGCGCAGCTCTCTTGGTTTGGTTCTCGCAAAGAAGCCTGGTATTATCGCTGCCTTGGCCTTGACCCCAAATACAACACCCCCTCTCTAGCTCTGCTCTAATCTTCTCTCTTCACCGCCCTTTCTCTAGCTGTCTTTTTACTGGGTACGGGAGGAAAAAAAAAATTGGAATAAGAAATCGAAAATGTTGTCACAGAAGCAAAAGAACAAGAATTCAGAGAAACGGAATGCGAATAATAAAAATCGATTCTTGATTACAGTCAATGTTCTGGGCAGCACTGGGCCAATGAGATTCGTGGTGAATGAGGAAGACACTGTTGCGTCAGTTATAGATACAGTTTTGAAATTGTATGCCCGCGAAAGGCGACTTCCAGTTCTTGGCTCTGGTGTCAGTAATTTTCTTCTTTATCCCGCCAATGCAGGATTACAAGGTATTGAGTGAAACTTTTTTACCCATATCAGATTTCAATTTTGAGTTCTTAGACACAGACCAATAAGCAAGCTCTGAGATTTTATTATTATTATTATTATTATTATTGGGTGAAATTGTTCATACCCATTAGTGTGAATTTAAATTTGAGGGGTTTTTAAAATTTCTGCAATTTTTTTAGCTCTTGATCAATCCGAGTCCATAGGGTCATGTGGGGGGAGGAATTTTGTGCTGTGCAAGAAGCAGAAGCAACCACAGATGACAGAAGCTAGGTCAGAGATGATTGCTCGGAAAGGGAGTGGCGGATGGAAGGCATGGCTCAATAAGTCCTTCACCTTCAAGATATTGTCTCATTAGACCACATGTTTGGTATTTGAAAGATTTGATCTTCTTTGTAAAGAGCCAAGCTGTGTTACCAATTTCTTTGCACTTACTTTTGGGCTCATCTTTGTGTTATTGTGATTATGATTGTCATTGTCATATATATGGTGGTGTTACATGTATCCTTTTGCTGTATCAAACTTACATGATACGTTTGTATCCATGTCTATACATTTCATTCTTAAGCAAAACACGTGTTAAGGTTGCGTTTGAAATGACAAAAAGTGAGATAAGTTATGAATTCGTAGTTCATGTAATGAAATAAAAATGAATAATTTTTTAAATTTTTTAATATTTGTCACCATTTTCAAAATTATTTTATCCCCCAAACGTAGCTTAAGATTGCCAATTTCTTGATATATTTCTCTATATATATATATTTTTTGGAAGATTAAGGTTTTTTCTCTTGAGCATATTATAGTTCCTTCAATGCACACGTAATCATCCT